>NMRB01003026.1:9475-29456 GCA_002633025.1 Notospermus geniculatus
ACGACACCGGTACTCTATGCGATTTGCCACCAACGTATTGGTTTCGTTCTTGCTTGTCGAAAGTTTACGCAAATGAACGAAGAAAGGTGCTACTCCACGTGACAGTTTTCTGTCAGAAGTTTGCTGTCAGATAGTAAGTTGTTCAGCTAGTGACTCTAAATAGCAATAACTGCTATCAAACAGTCACTAGCTGAACAACAACTTCCACGAGATAGTGTTCGGACAGTTACTATCTGACAGCAAACTTTCGACAGAAAACTGTCACGTGGAGCAGCGCCTTAATAATATTATCATACAGTTGATTGGCGATGGTAAAGTAACATCGTAAACCTCACGCATGTCGCAATTTTAATTGACTACAATAATCAGATAATAAGCAAGAAGTCAATCTCCATAATTCACGAATTTTCGACCCCAACCGGGGTCTTTTTCAAGTGGAACTTTACAATCTGAAACTCTAGAAAGACTACAATAATCAGGATGATTAAGAATAGTATTTTGCAAGAGAAATTTCAGACAGTCGCGCGTAACGGCCGATTTATACAATCAGGCGTGCAACAGGAAGTTGTTTCATTGCTGGCCTGTGCTATCCTGTGTTCCCAGCTGAAATGCACAACATTTGATGCGTTTGCAGAAGAAACGGTCATCACTTGCCAGATGACTCAGGGAAGGGGAAGATGTATGGAGCAGGCGGAGGCGTTTAAACTTCAAGGTGCCCGAATGTACCAGAGGAAGGTAATCGTCTTATAGACAGTCAGACGAATGCGAGTCTCGCATGTAAAATGATCTGTGGGTAGACCCTATGGATTGGAGACAGTGTGCTTGGGACTAAGGTCAAATGTTTGCGGTTGTTGCCGGGATGGACCTTCTTGTATTTCCAGAGCAAAACCCTATTCTCTGTCAAAATATACCAGATGTATTTGTGAGAGACGGAGATTTGTAATCCAATTTCTCCATGACGCGAATCACGCATGCGCTTTGCGGATCGGAGCGCGCGGGTCTTTCAAAGTCTGGTGCGTCATCTGCACGTCATCAGATCATGGCTGTATTCAATAAAGCGGCCTCGCCGATTTTCGTCGTAGAAAATTAATGAATTGTCTCATAAATCTTCTTCCAGGTAAGTCGGGGAAATAGACAAGGTGTTGAGTAAAACCTCCGTGAACATGGAGAAGATAAGTTACAGAAGAAAAAGTTGATGAAAGTGATAAAAAGACTGTTTAAAAAAGCCAAGTTGCCGTCGCGGCCTTGAAATGTAGATTGCGGGCGGCCAGATTGCTCAAGGACCAGAATGTGCGGGGTCTTGCACCGGTTATTCATGGTTATATTATTCAAACGTTTGCCTAGAAGGTCTTTAGATATCACAGAGCATGCATGTCATGTTGGCGCATAGTTTTGGTCCAGTTTAGATGGTTTTATTGACCAAAATCTGTGTGCAGGGCCGTGCTCGGGCCCCGGGCGAGCTGCCGCACAGTGCGCGGTGGGCGTAGCCCATCTCTAACAGCAACGCGGTTATGACGTCATCGCTAGGAGTATTTTTTTCATTGGGCGTTAGAAAGTCCAGAAGTGTGTAGTGTGACTTGTTAGGCCTTTTGCTGTGGGTATCTCAGGCCCATTTTCGAGTTAAGACTGTTGTGGTGTTCAAAATGTTAATGGATTTCGCCTATGGCCCGTATTCTTAAACCGTCCTTTAAATAGGCCTAAAGTAGACCTTTACAGAAGCTTCCTTTACTGAGGAGTTCCTTTACTAAAGGCTACTTTAACAAATGGTGTTCAAGNACTGAGTTCTTTCTTTATTATGAGCCACGTTGATAATGTCTCTGGACAATCCACAGCCGCTGGTCGGCATTTGCTACCTTTTTAGGCCGCCCTTTCCCTTCTTTCACTTCTCGCTTCGGTATCCTGTCTGCTGCGGTTTGCAACTCAGTGAAGGTAGCGTACTGCGCATGCTCAGAAGCCAGGAGCGGAAATCGGAAGTTCCATTTTCGTGGGCGGTGAAAATGATCGGGTGCCAACTTTTGCTTGGCGGTTTAGGACCACTTTAAGGCAAAATAAAGGGTTGCAATAGAGGATGGTTCTTGAAATGACCCAACCTTTGCTATTAGGAAGGTAGATAAATGAGTCCTTCAACTCGAGATAAAGGTTGGTTCTTGAAAGAAAATTTAGCTTAAGGTTGGCTTAAAGGCTCCTTTAACGCTAAAGGAACGTTCTAGAATACGGGCCCTATTTTTCTAAACGCAATTCAGACAGAGAATGACTTACACGAGTCGCACGTTGTTTCACTATTGTACTTTATTGAAATTATTGTGATGTACACGCTTAATCATAAGAAAATGCACAGCGAATAAACTCAAATATTTCCCAAACTCTTCAGTGGATCAACTTTTGCTTTTTACGGCATTTATTCAGGGCATCAAAACATATTTTGAGACCAAAAATATCATGATCTTGCATGAGTTGTATTTTGACAAAAGTTTAAAATTTCTATAAAAGGAGCTCGACGTCCAAGTTGTAAACAAACTGGTTTGTTTACAAACAGTGGCCAGCAAACTAGTTTTATTCCTTCGTGAAGGTGGCAGCACCAGTAGCGCCCCATGATCGTTCGACTGGTACCCGGTCCAATGCAACTCACTCACGATATTCACGTCAGTACAAATCACCGACAATAGGTGGCAGCACCGCAGGCGTCGCGTAGATAGAGAACCAGTGAGTGAGTGTTTACAACTTGGACCTCCAGCTCCTTTAAAAAGCGTGATTTTCAATCACAAATGTTTTTAAAACTGAAACCAACGACATTTTAAAGCTTTCCTGTTTCTGTACACGAAGAACATGCCAGAAATGCTCCCTTTACTCAATTCGACCGTTTTACCCCAAAGATCAAAGGGCCGATGGGGTACGAATTAAGACCATAGGTGTGAAAACAGTGACATAAGGACCCCAATTAGCCCTGATTAGGGGCCTGGCTGAAGCGTCAAAGTCACTTCTTTTCTGGCAATGTGTTTCAAATTCAACCAGTACCGGTATCAATTTATTTCAAATGTTCTGACCAGCAGAATACTTCAAAAACGAAGAAAATACGTCAACAAATAAAGATTTTACGACCTTTTTTTGCAAGCATTCACTCATCTGCGCTATTCCTCACATTGTGTACACCCCTCAGCTCTTATAATACATATTGGTTTGAATGAACCAAGTGTTTCCCGATTGGCTGTGCTGGTGCTGCCAGTCATACTATATGGACCCATTGTCTTTGAGGTGCAATGGTGTAGGCGAGGGAAAGTTTTGTGGGAGATGTGTGAGAGCGACATTGTGAAATGCGATGAAATAGTGTCAAAATCCTTGAATAGCAGGAATTTCTGCAGCACTGAGTCACATTCGATGAGGTGTAAATAGGAGAGTAATTCATGGAGGAAATATCTTCAGTCCTAGTTGTGCACTTTATATGCCCACTTAGATTACAGTGGACTAAGCAGCTAGATGTGGTGGAGGGGTATTCGAAAACCCTGGATACTGGAGAGTGGAGAGTGGACAATGGAGAGCGTCATTGTTCTCCGCCACCTGGATTCACATACAGCACTGGCGACGAGCCTTAACAACAGGGTTTTGGAATACACTCAATCAGGACGCAATGTTCCCTCCCAATTTGAGATCCAATCCCCCTATGGCACAACTAGAAGCCCTATGCCTGTTTCTGATGGATTCCACATTAATCATTTCTTCATGGCTCGTCCAACTTCAGGTCTGCCGAGCCCTGCCTGCAAAATGTGCCAGAAAGCCAAGGTTTTCCCATCGAAGCCCAATTAAAATCTACACAAAAGGTGGCCTAGACTTTCTTCATGCCCTTAATTGGAAACGGTATTGTAGGAAGTGTATTTTAGTCTATACAATGCTGTTTCCATGTAGTTTGATGTGAAAACCTCTGGACCACACTGTAGGCACCCTATTTCAGTTTCAATTTATTTTTTCCAACAAAGTACAAAATGCACCTTTGGTGCGGAGAAATTCTTTTTACAAACAATCAAATCAGGGCCAACAAAGACCTATGATCAGCACAGCACTGCCTTCTGTATTCTGGAGTTATACCGGTTACTGAAATATCCTTGATGCGATGTTGATCCAGGGGGCGCAGAACAGTGATGCTCTCCATTGTCCACTCTCCAGTCTCCAGTCTCCAGGATTTTCGAATACCCGTGGTGGAGTGCCAGAGCCATTGAAAATGAAGGCAGGTGGTGAGGAGAGTAGTCCATAGAGAAAATGTTCTCAGTATGTATACTTTATAGGCCTATTAAGGTTAGATGCAGTGGAAGTAAGTTAATGGAGAAAATGCATTTGTAGGCCTACACTTTGTAGGCCAATTGTCAGACAAAATCCTTGAATACGATACGAATACACTTCAGCAGCAACCAGTCAGATGATGAGGAGAGTATTCGATGGAGACATTGTCCCTAGTTAGAATACTGTGTAGGCCGATTAAAGATACATGTTGAGAATTTAATTATGGTTTCCGATCTCAAGATCGGAAACCATATAGTTTTTGGTCGTGGTGTCTGTCTGTGTGTGTGTGCGTGTGTGCGTGTGTGTGTGTGTTTTTGTATATGGTGTCAAACGTGGGCAACCTAATGAGTGCACACCTTCCAACTGTGGACGCACCAGCAAACGTGGACGNTAGAGACCTAAAACCTTCACCTACACCTAGGTTATCAAGGATGAGCTTTCAGATTACGCAATGACCTTGAAGGTCAGAGGTCAAGGTCAAAGTCAAACAGTTCTTAAGCACAAATCTCCTCCGAATTTCAGGAAAAAAAACGAATTAGAAGCTTGAATTTACCATCCCTGATAGGTTTAATCAGGGATCCTGTCCCAGTTATGCAATATTTCTCAAGGTCAGAGGTCAAGGTCACAGCCAACTATCACAAATAACATGAGACAGAACCTGGTGATGGTGGAAGCCTAAAACCTTCATCTACACCTAGGTTATCAAGGATGAGCTTTCAGATTACACAATGACCTTGAAGGCCAGAGATCAATGTCAAGGTCAAACAGTTCTAAAGTGCAAATCTACACAGAATTTCAGGGGAAAACTAATTAGAAGCCCGCATTAACCATCCACTACTTGTTTAATCAAGGATCCCTGTTCCAATTACGCAATACTTCTCAAGCTCAGAGGTCAAGGTCACAGATAACTAGCTCTAGAGTAGTAAACTTATCATCGGAAACCATAGACATCGCTCCGATGTCCTGGTCTTGTTGCCTGATGTGGTTGATTGGTGCTAAAAACCACAAAAACCAAACAGCAGCACTCGTTACATAGATGAGGTGTAATGAAGAGAGTAGTCCCTAGAGAAAATGTCCACAGTTCTATTCGACATTTTATAGGCCTAGGAAGGTTAGATGCAGTAGAAATAGTCAATTTGTATACCTTGTATGCCTATTAAAGTTAGATGAAAATCTTTAACACGACGACACTTCAGCAGCAATCAGTCAAGTGATAAGGCCAAGGATGAGGCAGGAGAGTATTCCATGGAGAAAATGTCCCTAGTATTAGTACAGTAGAATACTGTATAGGCCGGGAGAATCCAACTTACCTCGACGCGAGTCCAGGTCAAAAAAATTTTGTAAGTATCGTAATATAGTAGGGGTAGCATAATGGTAGATGGAACAGCTTAGGTACATGTATAATACAAGCTGTTCCATTTACCATTATGCTCCCCCTACGCTATATTACCGTATTATTAGAACTTAAAAAAAAATTTATGACATGGACTCGCGTCGAGGTAAGTTGGATTCTCCCGTATTCAGGAGAATTAGTGCCTGATCTGGCAAATTGTGTTAACGTCCGTGAAAGTGAACAAAAACCCGACAGCAGCACTTCGTTGATGTGGTGTAATGAAAGGAGTAGTCCATGGAGAAAATGTCCCCAGCAGTACTCGTCACTAGGCAAATTAAGGTTGCAGGCAATGGAGGAGTGTGTAAAAAGTTCTGAATATATGTTTGAGTAGTGCCAAAATCCTTGAAAACTAAATCACTTTGACATCACGAAGTACATGTAACTTGAGGTAACCTTGACTCAGTTTGAGCTTGGATGAATTATACTGCAGTATAATTACTCCAAGGTTTGATGAACCACCAGTGCAGAATTCAAGACTTGGGAAAAGGAGGGCTGACAAATCAACGTTTTCTCCACCAACTGAAGATTGTCTTCAATGGGGCTATCCAGAATATACTTCAACCTCTCGATAATAGGGGTCTGTACTGTACTATAGGTTATATTATCCACTTTCTGTTCAGTGAGTCCCATTGTTTATCAGTTCTTTGGGTTTCACCTTGACCTTGACCTATGATCATCAGGGTCATTGCATAATCGAAATTGGCACCCTAAATAACCTAAATATGGGTGTTATCAAACCTCTACTGCTACCACAGACAGAGACATTTCAAATTATCAAGCTTGACCTTGACCTGATCATCAAGGTCATTGCATAATCGAAATGGGCATGCTCAATAACCTAAGTGTGGGTGACATCATGTCTCTACCTCAACCACGGGCAGGGCACGGGCAGAGATATTTCAAATTATCAAGTTTGAAAATATCAAAATATCATGATATCTCAATCACCTGGATACATGAGGCAGAGAATTTTTACACAGTCCTGTCCTTGGATAGACAAATCCCAAATTCCAAGTTCTGCGCACTTCCGCCGAAATAGCAACAAGAACCTCGATCTGAAACCAGCTGACGTGACGCAATCCGTGATTCAGCAATGGTGAACTCTTACGTAACGTCGTCCAAGTCACTGTCGTGGGGTTCTCTGCGTCACGTCATTCAGTTTCAGACCGAGGTTCTTGTTGCTATTTCGGCGGAAGTGCGCAGATCTTTCCCGTTTACGTCAATTTGGGATTTGTCTATAAGCAGGCATGTTGATCAGTTGACAAATAGTCCGAAAATTTGCATGAATTGTTGGTTTAATCGCATAGATCTCCATCGTGTCCGCGCAATTTATGATCTACTAAAGACCAGTTGAGCCAACGTCGTCATGTTTGTTATCAAACTAAAGCTAATGAAGTGTAGGTTCGAACTGACCTATTTCCATCACCTAGTGACCTACTTTACGACCAGTTGAGCAAAGGTAGTCATGTTTGGTATCAAATTAAAGCTAATGATGTAGTTTCGAACTGACCTACTTCCATGAGCTAGTGACGTACTTAATTACAGTTGATAATTAACATCCCGATCCTGCTGTCTATTTTGCATTCTTGACATTAGAGGGCGTTCCAAATAACACCCTCTAGTATCGATCAGCTATCGCCATGTTGAAAAGAAGTGCAGCGCAGTAATATGTGTAAGGATTAGTAGTTCACTTAATAAGCAAGCGTCGCCATGCGCAGTAGATCTAGTGCACGGTTATACGCCCACGGAAGGAACAAATAATATTATACAGGCCTGCTTAGGTCAAAATGAGGCTTAGATGCAAGACACAATAAAAATATTTGTGAAGCATAATCATTTTGTGGCAAGATATCTCGAAGTTTTTCGACAGTTATTCTGAGACCAAAGTAGTCCATGGCCGCGTGCGTTTTGTTTACCCACGTGACCAAACATCCCTCATATGTTATACACTTATTCCACTTATAAAGTCAAGGGAAATATATATTTATTACTATTCACTTCGAAATTGTGACACATCGATTGCAGGGAGAAGTTTAGGCGTGAATGTAGTTGTTTAAGCGCAAGTTTCTGATTTTCGCGGAGTATCACGGTTGTGATATGCGAGGCCTGATCACATATCCATCCGCGGCCGTAAAAATCAAAATGGCGGATGCCGTTCGATGACAGTGTCGATATTGCGTAGAAATTCGGCACTGTGTACAGTTTGTCTATTTTGCTGCCTTTTTAAATACTACATGTACTACATTTCTTTGCACTGGACAACTAGTTATTTTGCTATCAGTGAACTCTCCCTAGTATCCAAATTTTCAGGGGCGGTCTTCAAATTGACTCGTAAGTCAATTTGTAGTTCGGCTTAATTGCGCCTGTTGGTGTGTGCAGTGAGCAGTGGGAGTGCGTGTTCCTCGTGAACAGCCTTAATGGCTGAATATACAACAAAGAGAGAAGCTTCCATTTCGTACATGTAATTGGTGAGCTGGCCTTGCGGCATTCTCACCACTAAAATCATCACACTTTTAAAAGTGGGTCAATTTTTCGCCTCCATTTTCTCCTTTTCCATTCACGTAATCTACTGATTATCGACGCAGTAGCTAATCATTTGGCGTGAAATCGTGTCCCCTGCTAAGCAATTTGAATAATATAATCGGCTTGCTGCTTTTTGGACGATTTTTGGACCAAATGACGATATTATTTAGGATCATTTTCATGCGGGTCCTCTGTCCTCGAGTCCTATTGTACTGTAGGCCTGTACTGTAGGTCTGTAGCGGAGCGGCTGTAACAGGCAGGGGACCAGGTGTTGCAGAGTAAAAATGGTGGACATTCTTTTCATCACTTGAGAAGTTGGACCCAGTGTGATACCTTTTCTAACCCTTCATTAGGTAAGGCACTATACTTCAACTCATTCTTTCATGTGTAGCAACAACTTCCATGCTTAATTGATAACTAAGATACATGTAATTCAAATACTTGGACATTTCCACAGTCTTGTTGGCCACACATTCTTCCTGACTGCAGTGTATACACTACATCGATCGTGTGTTGATGGATGAACCAGGTCATGGTAATAAACATACAGTAGCATAGCGCCTGGGTATTCAGGTCTCATCACACAGGGGAAAGTAGGACATCTTAAATAGGATGCTCGTGGCTTCCAACATTTCCAATAACATGAATAATAACAACTTCCTGATGGCCATACAGACAAGCCTGGTGTTTCTGGCCATCGACGGTGGCGCTGACTGATAGGCCTATTTACGGTACATTAGGCCTGTTCCCCTCGCCCTCTGCCTCATGCCAGCGAACCGTTGTTGCCATTTGGCTTGTTATGAAGAATGTATCCGAAAGTTTTAGTGGAAACTTCAGTCTCATTTTATAGTCCACCATTCCTTATTGTCCCAATACCATAAGAGGTTGAGTGGGCTCTCCTGCCTTCATTGGTAACGAATTCTAAGGGCGAATTACGAAAGGTGACACCGCCACTCATCTCACACAAAAGATTGCCTGGCCTTGGATTACTCGATGGAGTGTCATCAGAAGTAACTCTTGTTGACCAGGCCATGAATAGCCTATTGACAATATTCAGCAGGCTGGGTAGATCTAACTGAGACGGAAGGAATAGCCCTGTCTTGACTGGAAAACCGAACAAAATTCATTTTGGAAAATGCTCTGTAACCTCTGTTCACCATCGATTTTTTTTAAAGCTGAAAAAAAGCATTTTGCTGAGAAACAAACAGGCTTTAAAGTGACGTTGGTTTCGTTATTTATTTTATTTATTTATTTATTGAAATATTACAGTGGACGCCGCACCCGAAGGTATTATGGCTGTCCACTATGACATTTTTACATTTGGCGGACATTGAAACGACCAAAATTGCTTGACGCAATGTTCCCGGAACGCCGCGTAGCGGCGCCAATGCGCAGCACGCAAACAGCAAATGTGGAACACCGTCATTGCTTCGTTATATAGTTCTGGCAGCCGTGTCTAACTTCAGTATCAAATATCTCGCATACGGTGTAGTTTTCAGCACTTTCAACTGGTGGAATGAATATATGGTTGAATTAACTCCCCCACAGTTAGAAACTTTTGCAAAATGAACTTATAGGTAATTAATAAAGGATGATTTTATGAAATTGTAGGAGAGGTGATGGCGTCATAATTGAGCGCAGTCGTCAAGTATATGTATTCACACTGGTGTCGCTAAGCACACCATAGTAACGTTATGAATGTCAACGACGTCACAATCAGGCGTCCTAAAATCTCCCGTTGTGCTCAAATGAAGTTCTCCTGCGTCGCGTCATCAAGGCAGGGCGGCGTCACGCGTCAACTATAGGCCTAGGGCCTGACGTCAACTTCGCCAACTATTGTTCGTCAAAACTTCATCGCCCCCGTCCTGTCGGTTGGTCCTGTTGGCACTGGTTGGTTGCCATCGGATTTTTCATCGACAACGTCGCCGTTCAATGCCTGGGAACTGGCAATACTTGTAAGTAGAACACGAAATCACACAGACGGTGTCTGCCTCAAAATTTTAATGACTTCTTGCTTCTTACGCCCACATTGCCTACGCCTAGGCCTACGAGCCCTAACCAAACTCATCCCCATGAACTGCACGGGATTTGGTCCGGCAGTGGTGGTGGGTAGTGTGTAGGCCTACGGCGCAACTCCAAATATTTCCCTTGTTTCAGGTTGAAAAGTCAACAAGCGTCGTACGTGGTAGGCGCCTGTCCATTCATTATTCCGATTCGTTTTTGATGCCAACACCATTTTACCCATAGCTAGCCTAGGCTAGTACTTGTAAGTACAAAATCAAAATTACCGATTTTTAATGAAACGCAAACCCGCACAACCTAACGACATGCGCGCATCAGCCATTCATGCCCCCCAAAGTGTTCACAACAATACCTACCTAGGCCTACCTTTTCTTCTGGACCTTTTGAATTGCTTCAGAAACTGGACAACTTAGCCATTGGCAGCAGGCGTACTGTTCTTGACGACATACACACCAATGACAATATAGGCATACGGTTTTTGACGAATACACAAGCTACGTAAGTACCGCCGTATCTTTAGCTCCACTTAAAACTACAACTCCTGTTTCTTTGTGACATTTGGTAAAAACGTTCATCCTCATTCACAGTTCGGATACTAATACAAGTGTAACGCCACAATTTACTCAGTACGTTTTTCTATTCAATGTCTAACCTATGTTTATTTCCTTCATTTTCTTGTTACTTTTTTCTATTCCCTCATAGAATGAATGACACATGGACACACAAAATACGCCATGTCCACCAACAATATTTGTGCAATTTGCCATCGGTCGCCAACCCAGCAATACCCGATTACCATTCGAGAATTAGTAGCCAATGCATCATACAATGGTCAAATACAACAACGCCGTTTTGGAGACAAACAGGGAATGGCTTTGGGCAAACCTGCCTGCCAACAGTGCACCGACTTCATTTGCCCCCAAACACAAAAACAAAAAACGTCTCCTTCGTGGTCACATGCATGGCCAGCAGTCATTTGGACATGTTTGTCAACACCAAACTATATTGAGCCAAAGATTCTACTACAGTTCCTCCCGCATTCTCTCCGACACTCGTGGATACCAGCTTATGAGGACTGGTTACCGGCTATGCAAAATATTCAGGATCATCAACAACCAGTATTTCACGACATAACACACGATCTTGATTCATTTCACAACGACATAAAGAGCGGCAAACTTGGCCGCTTAACACATGCGCTCAACAGTCATCCCTATCCACACGTCCGGTGTCCAGTCGGCTGTTTCATGTTCATCGATGATGTCATCAGGGGGAAACTAGTACCGTTCACAGCTGCACACTACCTGGCATCTGTTTGCACCAAATTTAAATCATTCGGATCAGATGAACACTTCCTTGACGGTGCTCGATCAGACTGGACCACTCCATACCAGGATCTTCAATGGACTGCAGCACCCACTCTTATCGTAGATGATGACATCGGACTGTCGATATTAATGTGTGCACAATCAATACATTGCAAGCCAAAAGTCAACAGAATACACGTTCCTACAAATCCAATTCTGAACAACGTCGCTCCTACCGCTCCAGATGTACTTGCCCCTGCAGTTATATCCAGTAATACTTGCCGACCAGGCCGAACTGGTGCGTACAACACTTCGTTTCCAGTGTATGAACAAACTGGAAATACAGGTGGATTGTCAACGTTCAGAATTATACCCCACATTGAAACGTACCAAACGTCAGAAGACATTGCTCTAGCAAAGGCTTTGGTCCTTGAAAATCGTCCCGATATCCATCATTATGCTCAACAATCCACACATCTAGTCAACTCCATCACATCATTATTGGAGCATTACCACGAAAACCCACGACAACCACCAGATGAGGACGTCAACCAGCACCGGCAAACAGGCAGTTACGTTAACTTCGAAGATGCGTTTCTATTGTCCGAGCTTTACAACAGACTATATGCCAAACTAGACAAGGTTCCACAGCAACAACAACACGCAGACCAAACCAAAGACATCACGAATCCAAACGACTGCATCGTTACAGTACACGCAGCAGACCAAATTGGACACAGAATATACACCATAGATCAAGCACATTATCTTGAGAAAAGACCACAGAATCATCTTGGACCAGACCTCTATTCAGTACTTATGTGCTTTCTCAACAACAGTTACTTGTACCAGGCCTTGTTAACTGCTCTCTGGGATGGAAACAATGATACTGGGATACGCAGGAATTTAGTCACTGCCGTGCAGGCACTATTTCGCTCACATTGCAATGGTCCCATCAATGTACAACTTCGTAATAACCTCAAAGAAGCTGTTGCAGCCGCCAACGGTGATTACCACGAGCAGCGCATTGCAAACTTCATCTCGTCGGTTTGTTCCGGAGTGAAGGTAACCACATTCACCAGCATTGAACATTTGGAAACCATCGCATCAGCAGTACCGGAACGGGATGATATTATCATAGTAACCACAGACATACCTCATGACCAGCCTATACCTTCACAACTTCAAGGCAAATGGAACCTTGTCGTTGGTCTTTCAGCTCTTGACACATTTCAAATGTGTATTAGGTGGTCACCATACACGTCGTGGCAAACATCACCAACCGATCAGGAACATGATGTTGGTCAACATCAGTTCCTTTTATACGTTCGCTCGGGATCACGACTTCAGCCTGCACGGAGAGCTCTCATGGAAAGGTGCTGCGGCCAACTACAAGCCTACTGTATCCTCCATCACAATCCTCTAATCAGACACTGTCAAGGACAATCCATCCAATGTGCAGTACCGACATGCAGATCATTGCTATTTTGGTGTTGTCCCCATGGATTTGGTGGCAATCAGTGTTCTGTTGGTTTGTGCAAGAAGCACTTCAACCTAGCCAGTCAACATACACCACCCGATGAAACATTCACTGTTGGAGCTTACGGCCCTCACCCTCTGCCAGATGTACAGCTGCCACCACCAAAGAGAAGACGCATTTCAATGGTGAGAGATGAAATCACTGAAGAAGAAGAAGAAGACAATTTTTTACATGACAACGTTAATGTACTCTTCATACAAGAATTTCAAACTGACCAAGACAATGAAACAGCCGACCCATCATCTCTATATCCAATGGGAGACACCAACAACAGAGAAGATTGCTGCCCACTGGTTATATCCACTCAGAACAGACCACTCTTTATGAGTGACACAAGCTCTGCAACATCAGGTCACTTCTACCTGAATCATCACCTCCGTGTCATGGCTCGTTCAACCATTGCCAGAAAACCACCGGTTAAAACTCTCAGAATATTACAGAACATCTGTAGCAAATCACCAGAGTCCAGTGTATCGTTGCTGTACCCAGAAGGGATTTTGTTCCCCAGAATATTCTGGGCAACAGAAGGGAATGCTGTCATTGGCGCGTTACCATCTTACATGTACACGAACGTCATCCGGCAGTCACACTTCCAACAAATCGCCTCCATAAGAGACCACCTCATCACAAGAATTCTAGATGCTTCCCTACTGACATCACATGACATGGAATATTTACAGTACGCTTTTGATATCCTCCTCAACAGCGACCTCAACAGGAATTCGGCCGCAGTTGCGTGCAACAGAGGCCTTGAAGCCATAGTTAGAAATGGAGAACGTCTACACCCAGACCAGAATGAAAGTCTACTGCAGTTCGATGAAATTGATTCAAGGCGTCAGGTGCAAAGACTTGTAGCAACCTTACGAACTGAAGGTGCCTGGACATATTTCCTAACGTTAACATGCAACGACAGTGCAACACCAGGAGTAGCTCCACTTAGAAAAGGCATTGAAAGACACGCCCAAAACAACTGCCCACACAAATTAGACGAAATCCTACAAAATTACAGTGTCCTCTTAACTCGTGCCTGGGAAAGAACGGTCCATCATATATGGAACTATATCATTACAAGTGATGAACAGATTCTTGGTCCAGTGAAGGCATCATGGATGAGATTCGAATTTCAGAGTGCCGGGGCACTTGGCAATCGCCCACATGTCCATGCAGGAGTTACACTGCACAATGAACCATTAGAAGACACTTTGGCACGCATAAGATGTTCCAATATGACCATGTGGACAGAAGACACGAAGACAGATTTCAAAACACTGAAGAAAGATGACATCGTCTCTAATGAAAAGCAGTACGAAGAACTACAAGATCTCGCCAACACTCTCCAGCAGCATAGCTGTTACAAGGCCGGTGGCAGGTGTATGAAGCGAAAAGCCAAAGACGATACTTTCATCTGTCGTGTACCGAAACACCCACCAAGCCTGCAATACAACTTTGAAAACCACGGAAACCTTTACCCAGAGGAAACGTATCGACAGCTGGCCTACCTAGACTTAGCAACACCATGTCTTTGCGGGAAACACTGGCACACAGGACCAGAATTCAGAGCAGGGATGTGGCACTATCCTGCGCAAGTAGACGAACATTTCGTTCCAACCATCCCACGCCTGTTCGTGGCAATGCAATCTTCCACGAATGTTCAAGTATGTGACCGCAAATTCCAGGTTTCCTACCTGGCCAAATACGCAGCTGGTACAGATGAAAAAAGAGAAGTCACTGTGCTATCAGGGAAGAATAGAAATGAAGTCCAAGTTCAAGTCCATGGCTCCATCAACACCAAGATCAGTGGTCAGCACTTACACCATTTAAACCAAAGACAAGGCACACTGGCAAGAGAGATTGCACTGACAGAAATGATCTGGTACAGCTTGAACTTCCCGTACGTAATTTCAAGCTGCGACAACGTACATGCTTCAACAAAACCTCCAGAATACCGAACTGCAGTTGTTAAACGCCGGAAGCAACCATCTCTCCAAACACAGCCACAAGACGGAGGCGGTGGATTGCCTGACACAGTCGCGGCACGTTTGCCTTTTCCACAATGGCGCAACTTCACTCAATCACAAGTACATACAATCAAAGCCCATCATAAGGGACATTTTTGCCTCGATGCAACTTCATCATTCTCGATGTGGCCACCAGAACTCCTTGTGATTTCAAAACTTGAACTGTATCTGCGTTGGTTCACATGGCACACCGATCCCAAAGCGAAACTTCAACCCATTTTAAATGCCTCCCATTTGATAGATGGAGCCGGCCGTTGTGTTCAGGTGCGCAAGGCCCATGTCATTGATGCAGCAAACTTCATTCAAACACACACTACAGTTGCAGACCCTGAGGTAGCAGCCGCTGCAGTCGACTTGTTCACACATATCTTTGGACCAATTGCAAGAGAACATCGTGAAAGGCCAGATGCCCACAGTGAACATTATCTACGCTTTGTTGATGTCACGAAAACAAAACGCAATGTAGTTGTCTTCAGTTGTCCATCACCATCATACATACCGGGATTCTTCGTACATCTTCTCCTCACAATGGGTCAGTTTCAGACGGAACTGGATATCTACAGTTCCCCCAATATGGTCACGGCATTCAAACTGGCATGCCTAATTGACCACGACGAGGCAAATGAAAATGACGTCAGGAGAATTGCACGAAAGTATGTGTCCGATCAGCTGATGTGGTATCCAATTGGATCCCAAACATTTGCGAAACGCTTAGATGAAACAATACGAGCAGTCAGAAGTATATTGCTTCAGGAAAGTGGAAATGAAGACATGCCAAAAACGACAGAGCCAGAAATAGCACAATCAATCCAAGATGCACTCATCACATACGAACACTGCATACGAGAAACAGCTATAGACATCCTCAGCACAGAGCCTATACCAAACTTCCCTGATGTAAATGACTTCAAAAACGCGGAAGTCCACTTCAAGCCACTAATCACTAGTGTCCAAGGCCAAACGGATGAATCCATGAAAGAACAGACAGATGCACTGAGAATATGTACCAATGCCATCGATGAAGCAAAGACAAGAGTCGCAACACAAAGACGATGCTACATCTTGGTAGGGCCTCCAGGCTGTGGTAAAACCCATGTGCTGCTTGTATCGAACACCTACGCACTTGCCAAGCAACTCAGAACGCTTCTTGTTGCGGTCACCTCGGAAAGAGCAAGACGCCTTGGTGGAATGCACATACATATGGTATTTGGCATTCCTGTAATGAATGTTTCATTCTATACAGTTCAGAGTATCGCCTCCAAAGCCATAATCGCACTTTCAAGAACTCCAATACGGCTTGCTGTACTACAGAGACTGCACATTTTGTTCATTGAAGAAATCGGACTCCTCTCAGCAGAAATGCTTGCTGTCATGGACACCATTCTGAGAGTTGTACGACAGTGTGATGAACCAATGGGAGGTGTTGTCATCATTGGAACAGGAGATCCTCATCAGCTGTCACCTGTTGAAGGAAGACCTGTTTGGACAAGCCACCACATGATATGTTCGTTCAACGTAATTCCAATGAACCACTACGTTCGCTCCTGCACAGACAAAGATCTCCAACTACTGATCGACAGTATGCGTCAAATCTCTATAACACAAGAACAAGTCGCACAGTTCATCGATATCATCAGCAGAAGGTGTTTGCCAAACGCGGTGGCAACATGGCAAGATGTTCCAAATGATGTTATGAAAATTGTCGGAACGAAGGCAGCTTGCGAGGAAATCATCAAAGACTACATAAGGAAAAAACAGAATGATCCCACAGTTGTCTCTCGGACATTTGCTGCAAAGGATGAAGCAGAAACGTCAAATGGCATTTGGGGAAAAGCAAAACCATCAGTCCAGACTCAGCTGACAAAAACATGCCAGGAGCAACAAGAGTTGTTTCTTTTCAAAGGGCAAATTCTCAGACTGACGTACAACAATACACACTCAACTGGACAAACACCACGCTTTTCACAAGGACAACTCTGCGTTGTTCACCAACTACCAGATGAAAACAGCGACAAGTTGTGGCTTAAACTTGTTCCTCCTGGAGAAAGAAACATCGATGTGGCAAGAATGCCATATTCACCTGGATGGGAAATATTCCACATCGTTCCTTCACCATCTCCACTTGTCATGGTTGGTAGTGGCCACATAAAGGCACGGCGCATACAGTATCGAGTAACGTACTATGTATGCAGCACCGTACATAGGGCCCTCGGTGAAACATGCACCAACATAGCGACACAGATTTCCTGCCAACAAAGGAAATACAGGCTATGGGAACGCGAACAGCTACTGGTCCTCATCAGTCGTGTACGCTCATTGGATAACATCATCTTCGTGACAGGAGACCCTAATGACACACTGACTGCAATACAGAAACTAGTTGAGAAAACCCCACTTTGGACAATACACATTAACAACATCCTTCATGCACTTCATGGTGATAACGGAACATCTACAATTAATCATGAAAGCAACCCACATCCACCTCCTATGAATATGCATCACCTGCCAGCATCTGACATGGGATTTGTCTACATGCTGGTAAGCAGTACCAATCGCAACTTTGCCTATGTTGGCGAAACAACTAATATCCAAAGACGACTGCAACAGCACAACAGTGGACATGGTTCCAGTTTCACCAGCAACCCACACCTACAACCGTGGATGTGCTTTGTCCTTATCTACCGATTCCCAGGCACAGGAAGAGACGAAGTAAACATACGACTACGTAAACGACTTGAAAGACAGTGGCATGAACTCAACGGACAGGACAGCTTCCCGAACACAAGAGAAATCCACACAAACGGCCAAATCGTATTCAACAGATTTCAGCACGAGTATCCAGATTTAATCTGGGAGCAGCTTGGACAAATCTTGCATTAATTGTAATCAGTATTTAAAGAAGACCGATACCAGTCATGCCAGTAGTAAGTTCATCCGGACACAACCAAACCACACACTACGGACAGAATGAGAGGCTGCATTGTCTCTGCTGTGCAGGCAATGCAGCCTCTCACCAACACCTGTTACCAAATAATTTCTGCCTTTATTAACACTGACTACAAGACAGCCACTATGAAGTCAACAAACAGACATGATGTGGAGAGCCTCTCATTGACCCATTCACAACAGCCATTTATGTCCAACGTAATTCATTACGCTATCATTACATCACCACTCCGGAAAATATACCATCCTTCAGATATCTGCGAAATGAATTTAAAGTATTACAGACATGACAGAGGTTGTATGTCCCACACTCTTCTAAAACATTACTGCAAATACTAGTACATGTACTATTAACTTTTCCAAATTACGATAACATTAACTAACAAAATCATCAAGATTATCCCCACTGACATTCAACACTACAGAGTTAACATATCATGTATAACAACAGCCAACTGAGTCTATATCTTATAATTCATTATTTTCCAGAATTCATCATACATGTACAATGCTTTGCCAATATCTTGAAGTTGGAGACCTCCATGGTGCAATCGACATTTTTAACCACGAATCTATCAGAGATGTTACACTAACGAACATCATAACAAACCCAGAAGACAGTGAAGGATCTCGAATGACGGCGGAAATTCTACGCATAAAGAAGCAAAAAGTAAACAAATCAACAAGAGAGAACAAATTCATGAAAATCGAAAGGCAATATCACAGATTAGTACTATTAAGGTAGGATTAGCTTCAAACGATGACAAATTGGACTACAGTAGCCATGTAAAACGTACATGTATTTACATCTACATTATAGGCCTTTTTAGAACACGTTGCCTTACATTGGTTTTCCCTACTCTCATTCCAGAGAACTGACGGAGGGGAATCTTTTCTACATGCTAACAGAAACCATTCAAGACACCAGAAATCTCTTAAAAATGCAGAACATAACATGGATTGGCAGCACTGTGGGATTGTTCAAACCAGAATACAAGACAATGTTGAAAAACGTACCGTACCAATAATAGACACAGAACAACCGTTCCTGCCACTACAGCCAACTCTCTCAAGGAAAATTACCAGACCTTACGTATCAGAATACACCGACAAGCAAATTCCCAGAGCCCTGTTCATGCAATCAGCAAACATCACAATCACCAGAGCCAATATTGTAAGTGGATGTGGCGCGGATCTCTGCGATTCCCAACACGACACGACTACACCCTGCCCAGCAACCGTAACACAAGACATCGGTAAAAGAGTACTGATTTGCAGAATTACTTCCAAAGAAGCCAATATCACCCGCGTCCCCTTCAGATCAGCAAGTTTTACAGCACTGTTCCTATCAGAACAAGCAATGAAGGTAAATGAATATGTTGTGTATGGCTTCATCATATGAAACAACCAGACATACATTATGTACATTTAGCACGACATTCCAACATTCCCTGCTACAAACAGTAAGGTTCATAACTTCAGCAACCATTACCTATGAAGCATCAACAATATTACGCCCTGATCACCCATTATGTACATAACGAAAATGTTTTAAAAAATAAAGGAACCTTCCACGGACATACCGACCAACAACACCAGTATAAACATTGAATTATATATTTCCAGACTACCAGTGCAGTGATTCCCATGTTGGACATCAGAAAGCACATAGACAATGTGATTACATACTATCAAGACAACAACGTTCAATGGCAGCTGTCAGGATGGTATAAACCCGGATTAAGAAATAACGATGAAAACGTCCGTGAACCAAATTTCCATCTCACGTCTGTAAAACCAATGCGTATCCTTCCAAATGCACCGGTCTACAACACTCAACAAGATGTCAGTCATCGAATCAACCTTGAACTTGCTGTTGAACGGCCATGCCACGGACACCTGGATCATGGAGAACAACATCCTCAAGAGACCCGCCCAACATCTGACACCAATCCAG
>NMRB01003026.1:31035-47902 GCA_002633025.1 Notospermus geniculatus
TAGACAAAACAATCCAAAAGACGGAACACACCCAGCCAGTCCAACGTTATTCAAATTTGGGAGACCCGCCAACCAAATTTAGGGCAAGTCTGAACAATCAAAGTAATGGGTTTCCGACTGTTTTCGACTGGCGCGTTGTATGATAATCTAATGATTTAACTTTGCTCCCATACGAAATGTATCGCAGAATAGGGGCCAATTTTTTAAAGAGAATTCATCTTGCTGCAGCTCTAAGGGGAGACTCGCTGTTTCTCTTCTGTGTAGCCTGCAATAGGCATAAGTACTGTTCATTTCTCAAACCGGCGGGCAGATTCCATCTCTGCCCGCCTGATGCATGAGTAATTAAGCATACTTTTAATTTAAGATATCATAGTCCATCAAAAATTCACCGTTGTTTATCTTATGTGTTTATCAATAGAAATCAGCAACGTTTTTGCATGTAATTTTTTGGCTATTCGAGGCATACAGAAATTTCAGGAGTAAAAAGAATGTCTATCAGATTTGCACGAAAGCAATTTACCCTTCTGGCTGAACGATTGACGCCGGCGGGAGGCATTGTTTTGACTTATTGATGACCACTCGCAATACAAACCTCAATGATAAAGAAATTTGTGACACCTTTTCATAATCAGTTGTGTATTTTGGGACAAGCTTTCGACCCTTACTTGGTCTTCTTGGTCGGATGGAAAATTGTAGTTACATGGCATAGAGTGAAAACAATAACAAAAATGCAATATAAACAAGATCACCGGCGTGGCAGGGAACTGGAGGTACCGGGAGGTGACGAGGATTTGGATTGGAATAAAACAATGGCAGAGATAAATGATTAACACCCAACTTCACAAGTTGCATTGGCATAAAATAATCTTGACCGTAATCTTTTTATCTCATTTTGTGTGTCGTTCTTGCCATATCATTGGATTGTCGTAAAATAAAATGTAAAATACAATGCAAATAAATCGAGTCAGAAACAATGATGTTTGTGGACATAAGGCCACTCAAGCGTCTGGGTGCCAAAACTTTGGTGGTATGTTTTGAGAGATACGTCCTATTCGGTAAATATTAAAATGTAATATGATGTTGCGTGACAAGGGATTTGCTACCGGTTGGCCTATCAGAACTGAGGGTGTTTTGAGAGGTACAAGCTCACTGTTTTGATTGCTACCGTACTTAAAGTTGGAAAAGGACAGAAACGGCACAGTTGCTTCACTGCTTGCACCAGTGCTTGTTACACTCAGAATTTCTTCTGACTTACTGTTCGAAAAGGAAATTACGTATTTTACAACATGGAGAATAGTAGGCCTATTCCGTGGACACTTGAAAAATGTGGCGATGATGTCTTCCTTTTCCAAAACGGGATGCGGGCATGTGGAAAAAATGGTAGCGAATTGCCAGCAATTGAGAACGTTCGTCCTGGAGATACCGCTGAGAAAGTTGCTGTAAGTATTTTCATACATGTATTTCAAATCATCTTATTATAATGGAAGGACTCCATTTTAAAATANTCCTGGACATTTAACCCCCGCTGGTCTAAGTTCAGCCCTCATGTCCGGGTAGATGTTTGGGGGGACATGTACTGGGGGACAAATATGTCCTACGAGGGTAAATGCCCGGTGGGCAAAATTCCAGAGGCAAATATCGGGAGGGGAGGAATGTCCAGGGCAGGGGACAAAGTCTTACAATCGGCACCACCTCTACCCGTCCGTCAC
The DNA here is from genome assembly GCA_002633025.1 of Notospermus geniculatus. NCBI lineage: Eukaryota > Metazoa > Nemertea > Pilidiophora > Heteronemertea > Lineidae > Notospermus > Notospermus geniculatus. The sequence continues at coordinate 32,745 of NMRB01003026.1, forward strand.
CAGCTATTGCTGGGATTCTATCTTGATTTCGAAGGTTTTCCGCTGAAAAACTACTAAAACCCATAATATTCAGGGATTTTCTACGTGGCTTCCCTTGCCTATGGTGCCATTATATTTTTTACCCCTTATGCCATCCCCTGACCACATGCACCCTGTGCGTATGTGCTCGCCATGGGTATCATGCTAGTATGGAGTAAACTGTCCACCCTTGGATTATACTCGTCCCCAGTGGCTTCGAGTTTAATACTATAATATACGCTCTTGAGGGTGACAGCTTCGAGCGGAGGCCGAGACCACTGAATTATTGAGTGTACCCTTGGATGTACATGATAAATTGCAAGTAGTATGAAGTGTTGGAAAACGAATAACTGTCTCGGAAAATCATGTGTTTTTAAGACAGGCGCCTAAACTAATTTCAACTATGTAGGCCTAAGTGTTTTTCATTCTGTCATTCACTTTTTTCCATTCTGTCATTTAAATTTCTACTGATTTATTTTCTTTCATTCCATATTCCTTTTGATTTGTTCATTTCAGTTTAAGCCTCTTGATCAGTCCAAGTGGGTGCACCTGTCCCGGTCCAGCTTCAGGCTAGACAATGACTTTGCCAAGAGTCTTAACACGGCAGACAATAAAGCCTTCATGATGTCATTAGCGCAACAGTCAGGGGTGAAATATATGTCGAAAGGGAGGAAAGCCGTGCAACCTACCAGTGAGCCAAAACGACGCCGCATTTCAATTCAAAGTCTGGATGGCATTGACGACGATGATACTGTCCCTGGGCCAGAGCAGGATACGACGATGAAGGATATCATGGACAAATATCAAGGTAAATATATGTAGCAAACAGCATATAGTGCCATTTATTGCAACGGCCGCATTAGCCCTTTAAAACATGAACTGAAATTATTTCGGGCTATGCCTACATGCAGTAGCCCAATTTGGCCAAAGAGAAACAAATGTAGCACTTTGGCCTGTGGCCATACAGCTTGCTTGAACTCTGATCGTTAGACACTTTTCACATCTGTGATATTTTGATATTTTACAGGCAGGTTTAAAGTCAGTGCGATGACCCTACAGTTACCGACACCAGGCATGCTCTGTCGCCCCATTTCAAAAGTTTGGGTTGAGGAGATAACGACGTCGCTGAGGAAAGATCCATCCCTACACACAACTGTTATTCCCGTCTTGTCATCGGCACCACCGGGGACTACTCTGACAGAAGAGAATATCAGTCATTTCCCCATGTACACTCTTGGTGGGAATCATCTCATAGAGGCGGTGAAGAAGTGTTTGCAGGAGGATGACAATGACCATCTGGACTCGATTCGGTACATACAGGTTGACGTTTTTCGAGGACTTTCGTTAGTTGAATCCAGGAGAGTTGGAAACGTGCACAACCATAAGTCAAAAGTATTCGAAATGTGTTACGTGGATGGCGTTGTCCAGGCCAGGCGTTTGTTGCTCGAGATGAGTGGGAAAGATCCTGAAGATGGGGAGCCCCCGATGGAAGCGCCAGTTGGATTTAGGCGAGAACTCTTGCGGCAGTTGGGAGCATCTAAGGTACAGTGCAGTTTTACCACTTTGGCGTTGAAAGCACAAAATAGAATAAATTACGATATGAAAGAAACACAAATTATAATTTATGGTTTCAGAAATTTTATATACATGTATACCCGTAATATATACATCATTTATCAAAACTGGAACACTATTTTTATAAAATACACAAAACAACAGTGATTTTTTTGTACTTCCAGGCTATGCAAGTTCACTCGACGGCGTCAATTGGCACAATGACGTCTGTTGCCAAATACAACAGGACGTCATGGAAGGCTCTTGTGAAGATTGTGAACGAACTGCGGCAGAATAAACCTTCCGAACTGAAGTCACTCAATCAGAATGTAAGTTTTACCAGTTTTCCCCAAAATAGATCGAGTTGCTTTTGTTGTTACTAATTTGACAAGAGTTGAAGCCGATACCCTGACTAACCATAGGCCTATTTACTTTTGGATGAATCGAAGCATAATACATTGTACAGCCAAATTATTTCTCAGTAATTCTTTTGTCAATCATCAGTTTGTTAATCAATCTAGTTTTATTTTTAGGCTTTCAAGAAATTCCAAGGACTGGAAGAAAGAAAAAGAGAAAAACTGCTGCAAGATGTTCTAGATAAGAAGATGACTTTCTGTGAAGCGGGCAACCAAGCAGTGATGTTGAAGAAATTGCCGATTGTCCGAGCAGCTTTCGTTACATTGACAGGAGCAGCAAACTGGAATGAAGTGAAACTGAAGTTCCCAGATGCAACGAATGAACAGGCCATGATTAACCATGCAAAGTCATTTCCGAGTAAGTACAGATGCATTTCCATCATTGAACAGTCTCTAAATCCAGCAAACATACGAGCACTTCTTCAGGGAAACGGAGGAAGTGGCCTTCGCTGCACTCTGCAAATTTGCATGGTTTGCGCCTGGGTTTTGCCAATGTTTTATTCAGCCAGAGAATATGTTTGGTTTCATGGTTTTAATTCTTAGAAACTGTCTTCGTATTCATCGATGACATCCTTAACATACTGTGGCAGGTAACCTCTGTTCGTAAGAATAAAACCATGGTAGTAGATGGTTGAGCGGTTTACTGTCTCCTTCCACTGCCCCGGCCAGGTTGTTATCTTCTTTCCGACGGGTGCTTTCATCCACTCTATAGTTACTCTCTCGTCCTCGTGGATTTCAAGCACCTTGCCGATTTGATGCCCTGCATACCCGGCCCACTTTGCCATATCCAGTAAGCATAGGTCTCCCACTTGGAGGATTCTTTGCTCCATTTCATCTCTCCAGCTGCGGGTATCCACACGTCTTTTCCCAATCCGCACCTGCAAATATCATAACAGCTTGATCAATTTAATTTCTTTAATTGTGATACTGTCAGGATAGACCTAAATAATCCAGTTTTGCTTCTGACACTTGTTTGGTCTGACAGTGACCGTCGTGGAAGTGAAAGTTTTTGTTATCATTTTTCATCGTCCCCAGTTTTTATTTGTTGGTAGTTTGAGAGAGTTTAAGAAACAGTTTCGCCTTAATGTGTACAAAACAATACTTGCCAATGGAATGGGTTCATCTTCATCGGATAGATCGGATACTGTTTCTCCATTAACTTCTGACTCTGGGGCAGCCGCTGCGTTTGTTCTACTCGAAAGGATGTGTTCTATCACCTCGGGTAGTTGCCAATTTTCTGCACTGAGGTAATCACCTGAAAAAAACGAATGAAGATTGAATATCTGCATAACTAACATTTAGTCTAAACCCAGATTTTGTCTTATATAAACGCCATTCGCAAGCCATGACCATGAATGTGAAAAACATCTAAGAGCAGCATTATATCAGATGCTGAATCAATATGCATTTTGTTGAAGAATTCGCAGGCATACCTTCTGACCTGCTCTTCGCTTTATCAAACCACTTTGTCCACGTCTCCTGATACGAATCTTTCTTGTCAACTTTCATAAATCTTGACATTGCATTCACATCCACTTCCAGGCGATTTAGATCAATTTTTTCGTAATTTGGTTCGATTTCCTCCGGGCTCCCCTGCGGCATCTCGCTCAATGGTGCCCCTGTCCCCTCTGGTTCTGTGTAGCTCTTGTAAGTGGACCATTTCTTGTAAGTCAGGATCGCTTTGTCAGTGTCTGGGTCTTTTTTAATCCTGAACTGGTGAGGACCACTGTGATGCTGCATTGGTTTTGCAATGCAAGGGGCAAGCCAATCTCGGATGTTGTACATTGTGTCCAACACTTGGGTATCCGGATTCGGTGAAGTGCACTCTCTAATCCCCGCCAACAGCTCCTCAGTTGTTCCCGCTGTGTGCTTCATGAGCCATCCTGAAATCTTGCTAAAAAACTGGTCGATGTCCTCGTGCGTGTGACCGACCATTAGAAAGTTAATTTTCACCTTTCTGAAGACACCCAATTCGACGAGATAACACAGGAATGCGAAAACATAGCGGTTCTTATTTTCACGCCAACAGTTGTCCAGTTGCAAGTACAACACTTCGGGGATATGGTCCTTCCGTATGCCCAGAACCTTTACTAACACGTTCAACAACAAATTACTGGAATGTTCATATTCCCCGGTGTCCATAAAAACGAGGAGGCCAGTGCCATGGATTTTGACGCCCGTCAAATGCACCTTCAGCTTCCACGACTGGGATATGGCTTTGTTTAGGTTGAGAAAGTGCGGCAGATATGTCTTTGACTGATCCATACCATCCACAATGAGGCACATATATTTTTCCGGACTTCGCCTTGCCTTCGCTGCATGTTTGTAATATTTCTCTCGTTCTGCTCTAAAAAGAGATAAGGTTTGATAACTTTTGCTTCAAGTATGGTAAATGATTGACATTTTCGGGTAACCCTCCTCAGGTCAGAATCTCACATTTATCTTTGGTCTCAGGTCGTAACATCAGACAAAAAGCCGCTCCGCATATTGAAGCATTGAAAACTTAGATTATCGCGACCTCTCTCTGAATGGCCCTAATTACCCTAATTTCTCTATTGTTTTGGCCATAATTTTACCCCAACGGTCATGAGTCAATGAAAACCCAGGATCAAATTAGGCTTGACCCTTATGAAAAGAACAATCCCGATGGTGCATACCTTTGGTAATCCAGGTGTTTGTTTCTCTTCTGCGTGAGGGCTAAACGTTGCTCGGGGTTTTTGTACGACTGAAGTCTTGTAGATAGATCACTGCATTTCGTGCAAATGGCAAATCGGTTTACCTAGTAAATAATAAAGAATTCCGATTGGAAGTATGAGACTAAAAGAATGAAGGGATCTGGTTTGAATTTGAATCAGGCTGCCTATCTTAATCACGACATAGCTTATCAAGATCATCTCTTGGTGAACAATTCGAATGACTGACTTTAGTGGGGGACCTACCTTGGGTATCGTTATATCTGGACAATGAGTCGCCCAAAGCTTGTAAAAATGAGACTCGGAACATGGGATTTCTCCTTCCGTCTCAAGATGTGCTTGGCACATGCGATAAACATCTCTTTTTGTCAGACAAGACGGAAGGTGAATGCTTTCTTCGTCGGGCATCTTATCCCCATGAGTACGGGAAAACAACTTCAACCATGCAACTGTTGTATTTGTAGCTGTTGAAAGGCATCCTTTTCTGCTGTGATCTGACGGCAACATTGCGACTCCACCAGCTGAAAAACAAAGGTATTAAACTATGCAAAAACGCATTCATCTGTAAGCAGAGCCTACCCTTTACGTTATTTCGGGCCGCATCTCACACATGTATCAGGGCTTTCTTAGTGCAGCATTTCTCTGGTAGTCTCTGCTCTGCGGTTTGCATGGCGCAAGCCAAACTCTTGACGCGCCACCTTTTTGGATCTGTCTCGTGTTAGTAATTCAACAATCCATAATGGTACTCTAGGCCTTTCATAATTACTGACAGGAATCAAATTTTACCTTTGCAAATGTCAACTTTCCTGTAGTATCGACTCTGGCTGATACCATATGTTAGACGCCAGGCAACGCAGCAAACATTGTGAATCCCAATATTAAAGGAAAACACAGGCCCTGCATCCGTCCAGTTTGAGTGACTCCATAGATAGTCCAATATCCACTGGCCTTGCTGGCTACTTGTCATTTCCTGGAATTTAATCCTTGCTCGTCTAAAATCCGGTTCTATACCCCACCCTAGACATTGCTTTTCGCAACATATCACCGCTCGAAGGCGTTCGATTGGAACCAGTTTTCCAGCTACTTTTGTGGCTGAAATCAAACAAATGTAGAATTCGTCAGATTTGCTGTGAGGGACCTGTCATTCAACCATGATTTTTTGGTGAAAAATAGGTAAACAATGGTCGATCGGCGCTACATTGTTGTCACTATCATTTAAGGATTTTATCTACATGTATAATACTGTGGGTTCAATACTGTATAGTCATATCTATAATATTGATTACCTCGGTCTTTCAGATGAGTCGGAAAATAGTCATTTTTATCACCTCTAGCAATGACCCGAGTTGTCTTAGAACCACGTGGCCGGCCCCTGCCTGAAAGTAAAAATATACACGTTCAAAAACGATATTCATATTTTTGATCGATGTGAAATTCAACTTATCAAAATTGTAGCTTGCTGAATGCAATCTGACTGTTTTCTCCAGTAAACCAAGTCATGCCATTACCAGCATGGTAGAAATCAGACAACCCAGACCAGAGAAAACAAATAAGACTGTTGTTGGTCACTTTTTCTGGGCCACCCTGTAGAGGAAGTTCCAGAAACTTCAGTTGCACGCCTACATTGTACATTCAGCCGCGAAGTTTCCACTGTTATTAGTACTACTCTATGTACTTGAGCATGCATTATTAGTTTTCTGGATAGGGCAATTCATGTGAAACAACGCACATCACATGAATACACAAATATAGGCTTCTTTTTGTGTTATTTAAACATTTCTCCACAGTAACTGCATCAGCAAAGTTTGATATGAAGGTTGAATGGAAACAATGTGCCGTGTCTACTGGCTTGATACGACTGCAGAAAGTACATGTATCTTTGTCGTGTAGCCTACGTGAAGCTTACTTATTTAAAATGATCGGTTAAGGGCACCAGTCGCTTTTAATGTAATGCACGTCGCAATAAACGTAGGCAATTCAATGACTACGTACATGTACCTAAAAAAACAACTACACAATATGTAGGTCCAAAGGATCTTTCCAGATTGATGGGGAGCGCTGTCTTTCACCTTAGAAACCCGTTTCTCCTTCTCTTTTCGATTAGAAAGACTGTCATGACTGTGTTTTCTTACATCTCCACTTACACCTGACATGACCGCTAGTGTTTTTGCTCTTGAGCCTAACCCCTAAATGAATAGCTCTTGATAGGTTTTGACCATTTAATTTACTACCTTCAGTCTAGCTTTAAGGTTTGATATCACAAGTGCGACCCTCATCATACACTGCATGTAACTTGCTCTGTCCTGAGATTAGCGGGGTATCCCGGCAAATCGTCGGCACCTAACTTATATTATTAGACCACCTCTGTTATTTCCACCATAAACATGCCACATTGTATTACAATGTACTTATTACCTTTTAAAAACAGGACTTCAGTCATAATTCTAAGCATTAACTCCGCAATGCTGCTCAGGTTTGATTAGAAGCGATGACACCTGTCTTCACAGAAAATGCATGCAAAAATTCAGGTCCTTCCGTTTGGTCAGAACGTTTGACAAGTTCCTTCTTGCAGCTCCATTGTTTCTTCATTATGGGAATTTTTTTGTTTGATATTGTCTTGGTGAAGTTTGAGCAAATTAACCAACACAATAATTAGAACAAAAGTACATACAGAATGATTGAAGAGTTGCGGGGCCTATTTTAATGGAAAATCAGTGAGTGAGTCAACCATTCTTTTCATTCTCTATACATACATGTAGCTCAATGAAATAGGCCTTCGTTTTGCACTCTCAATATAGAACATGTTTGAAGTGTGACGTTTGAGACAGAAGGGAGGTTTCGAAATCAAACGGTTAACGACAACGTTGTTTTTGTACCGAAAATGCAAAATAAACCTGGTTAATGTGTTGTACGAAAAATAACGTTGTCGTAAAGTTTCCGTTTATCGTTTGATTTGGAAACCTCCCTGGAAACTGGTATGGAACGGGTGTCCGTTTAGACCTTTCGGACAGCAATGACCGCTTGGGCATATGGATGAAATGGCAAAGTTTAGCAGCTTTCGGTGCTGATAATGTGCTGAACGGGGTAAAGAGTGTAAAGGGGAAAGAGATCTTTCAGTCAGTTCAGTTTTGTTTGGGGTTGGGGCTAAGTCATGGTTTGTAGTCAAGCAAGCTTGCTATTTGGTACCAGAGGCACGAGAGTTATGAAAAAGACTAATGGGCATGGGCTTAGCTATTATAGGTCTATGTGGAAACTTTAACCCGAGTTCGTAGTAAAATCCTGTGTGGATTAATATAGATAGATGAAGTAACCCTCAAAAACAAGAAGGCCATGAAAAAATCTTCAGCCCAGACCTAGGCTACATGTTGGTTTCTGGGACCAACCAGGCAAACATTCCATGAAAAGGGCCACGCATGCATGAGCTAGCTAGTGCAGGGGTAATATAGGGCGGTACTAAGGGCAATACAGTGCTTCTGTGCCATTATATTTTTTCTGGCCACTCCCGGGAAAACTCACTGACATCCCATCAGAAGTTTCAATGAAATTGGCCAATGCAGTAAGCTTAATTATTTAGGGGAAAATAACTTTAAAAACTCCTGCAAAATTTTTAGCCAACAAAAAACACACATCCTTTCCTGCCCTCGACAATATGTTCAATCACACTACCCAATGTTTCAAGTTAACTTAGTCAAGTCGAATCGAACAAACTATTCGGCAGGCTACATAAATATACATTCATAATCTCTTCTAGTGGTGCACACGATAATGCACTGTTTTTGTAATCCCATCTTGTCGGGTGGATTTATATAATTTCAAATTCAAGATAAATTCAATATGAAGACATGTTGCCAGGATGCGGATGATCACTGATGATCTTCATTCCATTATTTAATGTCTTTGATGGGTGCCGTGTTGATCAGCAATAAAGTCATAATGAAGAAATTTGGTAACACCTTTTTTCATGATCAACTGTGTATTCTTGAGACCAGCTTTCACCCCTGCTAGGTCATTGTCAGGCATGTCAGGTCTGATGGAACATGGCATAAAAGGCAGAAAACAATGAAATATCCGTATAAACAAAATCCGCTAAACAAAGGAAGTGGCAGAGAACTGAGTACACAAGGGAAACTTCCAAGGTTGATAAGCAAACACTGTAAAGGTTTGCTTGCGCAAATCACAAAGGGGGTATGTGAGAAGGATTTAGAGATTGTAATATAAACACTATTGTAAAGAGTATACATTGAGAGCATGTATGGGACTACATAGCGGTATCTAGGGAATGTCCGAATGACTGGGTCAACATCGAAAGCAGAAGTGAGAAAATTATACATGTAATGGTTTACTAGTGAATGAGTCGTGTTATTTTCTTGTACAATACCAGTTTAAAAGAAATATGAAATGCTGTAGTCTGGCCAGGGTTGAATGGCACATGTAGACCCATATCAAGTTAATCTAAATTGACTGCAAATTTTTATTTTCAGGCTCAGATTCGAAGAAGGAAATTCCTGAGAGTTTCATAAAGCAAGTGAAGAATCTTCAGACCGAAGAACCCCCCACGACCAGCAACAGCCAAAATGTCAATGAGACAACAGACGTGAGAGAGCGGGCCACAGTGGGTCAGCAGGGCAAAGTACCACGAGCAAGATCTTCAAAAAAACAAGTTCGGATAGCAACAAAGGTTTTCGAGGATGAGACTGAAGTAACATCAGACCCCGAAATCATTGGTCTCATTCAACAACATTCCAACGCACTTCTAAACGATATAGAACGAACAAGGGCTAATCGCACACGCGTATATGACTTTACCGACTCGAATTAGTTTCCAAGCTTTGGGAGTGACTGATCGGCGAGAAAGGTGTCATAAAATCTACACCATCTTCCCGATGTCTCCTGTGTTGTTTGCCATAGGGTAAACGGTTTTCGTATTCAATGGTGCCCCTAATCCTTAAATCTGTTCTTGGGTGACATCACATATCGGGGGACATTAGATTCATATTTTCACAACTGATGTGGTTTTGTACCTGTTTCAATGTTTGTAAACATTGGATATACACATTATGTTATTTTGGAATTTTGGGATCCAAAGAAATTAAAGCACAAAAGTTGACACACAAATGATAATACATGTATATAGGAAGTCAACTTCCAGAATTTTGCAAATTTTCGACCACACCCAGGGTCTTTGTCAAGCTAGCACGTATCACTGTCAAGCTGGCACTTACCGGTATCTCTTCTGATAAGTGCCAGCTGGACAAAGTCCCCGGTTGGGGTCGAAAATTTGTGAAATTCTGGAAGTTGACTTTGGAATTTTGGGACATGTCAATCGGGATGTCAATCAACCAAATTGAAAATGGTCGGTATCAAAACAATTTCTAGAGGGGTATGCCACCGACAAATTACCGTATTCATAAGACAAAGAAAGACTGGGCACAAACAAAATGTAAATAAACAATGATCTTAGACCGGGAAAATAGGCCTACTTGTGATACATTATCTTTAAGCAAGTCGCAAAGCAGAAAATCATCAGTGGATTCCTAGCTTGAGGGATCCCTTCACCTTAACCACGGTGGTTGCATTGCAGAGAGATCCACTCGCCAACAATTAATTAATGAATGATTAATGTGGCCCATCGGCTCGCTAAGGATGGCCGCTAAATTGCGCAACACAAATCTGCTCGGAGAGCGGGTCGTGGTCATAAGAACATGTCGGATTGTTGCACAGAGATGCTATAGCCAAATAGCACCATCGTATAATAACGAAGAGTTCGAAACTTTAGGCTATTTGTGTTGGCCCTACATGTGAGTTGTGGCCTAATGGGTATTAACGGATAAGTTTGTCAAAATTATTCACCTCGCACAAAACCTTTCCACACCATTGCACCCGTTACATGTAAAGTACGAAATAAACATGTACATGTATATATTATTTTCTAGGTTGGCTTTCTATCTACTGCTTGTCACAGCGGAAGTAAAGTTTTTTGTTCACTGCTTTGGATTTACTCTGTTCCTACCTTTTGATGCAGTTTCTGTATTTTCCGGTGGTCGGTTCTCACGTTCTTCATCAGAATCCAATGAATCGTACGTCTCCTCAACTGCCGCAAATAATGAAAAGATATCATTAATTATGTTTAGGGGCCGTTCACAATTATCAACATTTTCACAAGTGTACAAAGAGTACACTTTTTACAGAACCCCCTCCCCCCTCCCCAAAAGCGTACAAGGAAAATGTTGATATTGGTCTATTTTTAGATCAACATTTTGAAAATTTTGAAAAGTGTACACTGAGTGTCAACCCCCTCCCCCCTAGCGTACTGTTTGTACACTTGTGAAAATGTTGATAATTGTGAACGGCCCCTTAACTCATTTTAAATCATATGAAATTTACGGGCCGAATAGGCCTACATCTTCATGCACAAGTTGCGCTATGCACATTAAACGAATTCAACACGTAAAGGAAGCAAATAACGGCCGATCATACAATCATGTAGGCCTATACGTGCGAGTTCTTCGAATTCTTTCAAATCTCTGATACTGCTATAGTAACTACGTCACAAGTGTTACCCTACATTTTACAGCACTTGAATTTAAATTGACCACCGGGTAGGCCTACACTACAGAGGCAAGTGCAATAGCTCTTGCCACTGATTAATCAGACAGGGCGTGAAATACCAATTTAAAACTGGTTGAAGCATGCTATAAAGAACCACCTATGATGCTGCACTCAGCATTTCAAAAGTGACACTCACCGTCTTCGTATTCCTCAGTACTGAATCCAAACGATGTGTTGCTCGCCATATTTCATATTAAAACTAAGTGCAGATCTGGAACCGGGTGTCAAATCGACAGTGGCCACTGTAAATTGCTGTTCTGCATTTTATCAATTTGGCCTCTATTTATAGGCAAAGGGGACAATTAATGACCAAAACGAACAATTTAAGAAGTGAGAAGTGCTCAAGACACTTAATCAAGTCGGTCGTCGTTTGCCACTATTTGTAGCGCAGTTAGAAGACGATGGGTTACGTTTAATTAGCTGATGAGAAAGGAGCTCAAGTCATGCACTAGCTAATTATCCTAATCCCTGGCAAGCTGTGATCACTATTCACACCATATTCATATTCCACCTATAAACTCAGTGAGTTTTGACTCAATGAAATTACGTTAAGTAGCCAACGGCCTACTCAATTAGGCCGGGTTTATTAATTTTGACAAGCATGTTTGTCATGCGCTGTGTACAGCTCGATGGAAAACAAGCAAACATAGTTTTAATTGCCAAGCAGTTTTCTTACAATGTAGATGACAAACATCCTGAAAAGAGTCCTTGTTTGACAACTTTACTAGGCCATGTCCCGTCGGCTATTATTTTTTTCCTGAACAGTTCGCTATTTTTTTCGGTGGGATTTGTTTCGGAAGCCCAGATGATAATGGACGAATTGATCATTGTTGCAGGTATGTTTTGTGAGCGGAGTTACACATCTCATGCTCTTTATTTCACCTTTGGACTTGTGCTTTTGCAAGGACATCCACACTCGATACAGATATTGGTATGAAAGTTATGCTTCAACTCACGATATTAAGCTAAATTGCGGTGCAATTCTGTGGTATTCTGAGTGATACCTCAAGCAGGAAATATTTCAGTTTAATTCTTTTTTTATCGTACAACTGAGTCCGCATCTACAGTACTACCCTAATGGACCCCGGTTGGGGTCGAAAATTTGTGAAATTCTGGAAGTTGACCTCCTATACATAATATTATAACCTTTATTGTGGTGCAGTTTTATTGCATTTCCGTGTAACATCTCAGGAGATTGAAGTTTGAAAATGGGGACGTTTTGTTTATACCCGATATACGATACTGATACACGAAGTAAGTTTCCTTCATTTCACCGCGGATCCCCGGTAAGAGTGATTAGGCCTATAGTAAATGGTACAACAGTACATCATTCTGTGTTTCCTGACCTAAGCCCTAAGAGTTCGCTAAGAATTATGATTATGATTATGAATTATGATTTTTCATTAACAATCAAGTGGTATGTGCGACCTATCATAGTTAAGTGAATAGATCATCAGCTGTCGACTGCTGCTGACCTCAGGACAGTCTACAGAATACAGAAAGTTTTTTATTCCATAAATTCTACATGATTTTCATTGGAGAATCTACATGATTTCATAGGTATTATTTCTCCAAAATTACCACCGATCGTATCACCGTACATCAAGTAAACATGTGTTCATGAAAATGTGATGAATCCCACAAGCATTGGATTAGACATATACCGCAAACAGCGACTCAAAAGTGCGCAATCTTCCCACTGCACTAAACCGCAAAAATACGTCCGAAGGAAGACCGGGTGGCCGTGTTCCATGGAACACGACAGCCTGCCCGATACAATTCAAGATAATCCTTCAGGCGTATAAGCCGAGCAGTGTTTAGAAAGTATTACACCTCGACAATCATTGCCAGGTCGAACACAATGGAAGGGATTTGGCTATTGAAGTTGAGCGGACAGTGTTGTTTTAACAACACGCCAATAATTAGATTACCCGGGTGTGCAGTGAAAGGGGAAAATCCTTCAAATGGTGAAAGCCCGGCATTGTCTTTGGTGATTATGAGTACAATAGAACCATCTCGGGTCGACCTTTTTGTGAAAATTTGTTTGTTTTTTCGATTCCCATTCAGGGATAATTCCCGATCGAAATAATAACGTGTTATATGTGGGTAATCTTTAAAATATGCAATTGGTAATACATGATCTTTTTCTTCAGGGCCTGTTATAGGTTCTAAATCTCTTTGAAAACCTAAGGCTCGTTCGCAGATGGAGTTCTACCAATTTCGTCCCAGCCGAACATGCTTAAAATTTGCACTGAAAGCGACAACCTCATTTTAGCAGTAGCAACAAGATTTTGGGGTAGGGGAAATGTAAATTACCATAACTCTTGACTGAGGGCTCCTAGAAACCTGTTCGACCACTCAAAATAAAGGTTTTGAAGTGCTCTATCTGATGATGTATGATTTATGCAAATTGCGATTATGATGACGTCACAACAAGTGGAAAGGTCACAGAAAGTCGTACTTGCTTCAAATTTTCGGCAAATTCATCACGAAAGTTTTCCTGTGGCAAAAATAACCAGGTAGATTTTAATAAAATTCAGGGCAAATGTGCTCTGGACTGTACAAAATCATATTTAGGTGACAAAAAGTCACAGGGTACAGGTGAGGGGTACGACTGCAAGGGGGCGCAGTTGGGGGTAATTTTGCCAATTTTGTTTTTTTGCGCATTTGGCTTGTAATCGTTAGGCAAAATCACGCACTGGTAGCTTTATTGAATATACCCGGCCGTAAAATGCCCTAATTCAATTATTTCGTCCTTAATTTTAATGGAAATGAATTATATTTTTCAACTTCAATTGCAGTTTTTCTGATTTCTCTGTTCTTTTGCACATTACACTTCGCTTCAGTTTTTCTCAGTCGTCAGACGATTTGTAGTCGCGCATAGCCCTGTTACAATCTCTCACGAATGAATTGCACCTTCTGACATGTCTGAACGCTTGAACATTCATGTGGGCCTACCCTGACGTCATCAGTCTATAAATGCAGTCACTACTCCATTATAGCTAAAGTGTTATACACTAGTTCAATGTTATACGCCCGGATTAGACGCATCCCGCAAATGATGATATTCAACGAAGATTCACCTTGAATTTCGAAAATGTTTCATTTACAGTACTTTTTGTCGATCAAGGTATGTACTTTTATGTTGACAGAAACGATGATGAGCTAGATCCATCTCTTGAATCGACATGTTCTCCTGGCCCCACGATCCACTCTTCCCGTTCAAACGTTCGACGTCAAACTACATGACAAATGGTATGTATCATTGTTATTGCCCCGCCCATTGCTGCTATGTGGTGGATGACAAAAGGGTACAGAGGCGTTGTTTTGCTGGCAGGGAGCTGTCGTAGTTTTGCACTTCTGGACTGCATTAACGAATACTAAAAGCTGATCTCATCAAGTAAGGTTACCTCATGGAAACGAAAGGCGGACAAGAAATTGAAAATCATCAAAAATCAACCATCAGAGTACAAAGCAAATGAAATGTGGTGACTTTTTTACACAGTACAGTGGAACCCCTCTAAATCGACCACCCATGGGACCGGAGCCGAGTGGTCCATTTAGAGGGTGGTCGCTTTAGCCAGGGTGAGATCCGTAGGTGTATTCATGCAGAAAAGCAGACTGACCATACCAAGTCAACTGTAGGTTAATTTGGATGCTCATACCATGCCTCTTAATTACTGAACGGACTAAATTTGAGATTTAGGTGAGGACTCATACATATTCAGGGCCCTTTGATCACATGAATTAGCAACTAAAGTGACCACTAATTAACTGGTTCACAGACAATTAGCAACATTTCCTTTGAAATCCAAATTGCCCAGTTTAACTAAAATGTCCACTTTGATTGCTAAATCATGTGGTCAAA
>NMRB01003026.1:68030-79278 GCA_002633025.1 Notospermus geniculatus
ACATACTACGTAGGATGGCGGATGATAGGTTTGGACGAAATCTAGCTGATTAAAACAAGTGTTTAAGTACATTTCCGATCAAGACAAGGATATAAATCGTGATTCCCGTGTTAGTTGTAATCCCAAAGGATACATTAAAACAACTGTCATGGTGATTTTGTGAGTAGTTAGTGCGTTCTTGACGATTGAAATGTGGTGAATTTCGGCTGTCTTTACTTGCATACCTTCTCGCTCACTTCGTGAGCTCGGGGTGTATTTTTTTACAAACTACCTTATTTTGGTAGATACGTGCTCTAAACTCACTGACAGCTCCCCAGGGGCCTGTGCCTACATGTACTTGAAATGAAGAGACGGCATCTGGAGTCAGCAAGTGGCGACGCTAGGCCTACCGATGATAACCTTGTTAACACCGTGTTCTGTGCGTGTTGTTGCCGCGTATAACCATGTTAAGGGCAAGCGGTTGTATGTGCTGTCAAAAATCTCTTCTTATGTTACTTTATTTCATAGGAAGAAAGGAATATTACTTGGAATTGAAGCTACATGTACATGTATATACAGTGTTTTGCTACAGAATGGCTGCAGTTGAGGTTTTCGTTGCATGCAGCTGACAGCTCAATAACCTAGTCCCTGAATCTTCGAACAATTAACCAGATATTTTTTCCTCCAGCTGTGGCCAAATGAATCCTTCCACTGCTGATCTTTCCGGCATCCTCAGTGTCACAGTCACAGATGAAAGTGGGGATAAAATCATCTGCCTCCCAGCAGAGGTAACGAAGTTGGGCAACAACAAGGACTTTGTGACACCCACATTGATGGAGTTGTGTTTGAGGAACGTGTTCAAATACCACAGAACAAGTAGGTATAAGTCCCGTTTAAGCTTAGCGCACATGTCCGACAAAACTCAATGCGTTAGGGGTGTCTGTTAAAATCGACTGTCCTGGCGGAATGACGAATCGACAGCGTTGGGTCAGTCGACTTTAAAAACTCCCCTAACGGATCGAGTTTTGTCGGACATGTGCGCTAAGCCTTACAGTGGTCACTAAAAAGCGATTCGTGCTCGGACCGGTCCCGGCCTACTTCATCATCTGGCCAATCTACCCCGTTTAGGGAGCTTGTCCAAATTATTTGTGGCGAATTTTGACGATTTTTCGGCTATTTTGGGGCGAATTTTCGGCGATTTTGAAAACAATTCGCCCCAAAATTGCCAAAAAATAGCCAAAAAACCCCGGTCAAACACTCGCCACAAAATCGCCACCAATTCGCCGAAACTTCGCCACCAATTCGTCAAATATTCAGTCCCTATTTTACATTCCGTTTGCAACCACAATTCCGTTCCGTTCTGTTCCGTACTGTTATTAAAATAATTACCCATAGCAGGTTGGTGGCTGTTTCCATGGTCCAAATATCCCCCCCCCCCGACATTATCTGAGGAGGGGGTCGGGCATTGTCCCTGGGGTACTATTGACCTCTGAAACACCCGCCACCCGGCGGCAATGCATGCCTCAGATCCCTGTGGCTGTGGGAGGAGTGGTGTGGATTGTTATAGTATTCTTTCGAATCTGTCAACTGAGACCTGTCCAGTCTCCAGCTGGTGCTGCCCCCTACATCAACGTAGATTGCTATGATTGGAGTTCGGCGATTATCTCGCGCCAAGATGGCTGATAATAAAGTGATGTTTATTTTATAGAATCTGATGGAGTTCACCAAGTCATTACTTCGATTATAAAACATGGATCATCAAATTGAACCATTCTTTCTCGTTTCAGGTCTCCAACCGGAAGATGTCCCTCGTGTTCTCCACGATCTCATCGATACCCCTGTCGCCTCATGCATCAGCTGTAAAACTCCAATCTTCAGTATGGCATTTCCAGTTGTTTTTGAGGGACAGTTGACACAGTATAAACTTTACAGACTCGCTTTGTGCTGCTCAGTTAGCTGCGTCAAAGCGGCATTACTTCGTATGAACTTGCCCCTAGTTTATCCAGATGCTTCGGACCTGTGCTTGGGCATTGTACTTGTATAGGACTGAAACAGATCCACTAAAACGCCAAACAGTATTGGAACACTGGCGGATAGATCGACACGTTTCAATGTGTGTCCTCCATTGTCAAGTCGCGGCTTATTCCGTCAGACAATAGGAGGGGAACACTCGCAGATGGCGAACGCTCAAAAACGTTACACCGGGAACTTCTACTTCGAACAACAGATACTAACTTGGCTTGCTGTGTCAAAACCAAACAGACTTTCCATAATTTTCAACGTTATACGACAGGAACAAGCCAAGATTCCATGAATCGAGTCCTGACAAGGCAGTTGTACGTGTAATGATGAAGTGCACCCATCTTTAAGATAAAAATTAGGAACGATAGCGATTAAAACAAGATGACATTGTAAATGTCGTATGGTTCCCGATGTACAGGTTCTTCTACAAGAATGGTAGGCCCTACACTGATATAGATCAAGATACATTGACAGAGATCAGATACATGTACATTGATAGAGATCGGGATACACTGACAGAGATCAGGATACCTTGATGTGATGTGATGTGATGTGATGCCGGTGCGGTACAGTGCGGTGCAGTCCGATATGACCTGACCTATGACATATGACGACATTAACATATGACATGTGACATATGACATATGACATGAACTTGATCTCATGCCAATAACTCATCCCATGGTTGACCTTGACCTGGATATCTGATCATCAAGGTCATTGCATAATCGAAATGGATATTCTCAATAACCTAAGTATGTCTGATATCATGCCTCTACCTCTACCACAGGCATAGATATTTCAGATTATCAAGTTTGAATTTGACCTTGACCTCTGATTATCGAAGTCGTTGCATAATCGAAATCGGCATCACCAATAACCTAAGTAGGCTATAGGTGATATCAGAAAATATTTTCATCCTGCAATCTGCTTATAAAAGGCGCCTTACGTCATTAAATAACCTGTTTCAATTGGATAATCTGCTCCGGCATACCGACGGCGTCCTTACGACCAACGACAAAATCAAACATGTTTGATCCGATCGCAAGGCCTAAGTTCCTGCCTGAGGCGGTCACAGGCATGAAATTGACCATAGTTCAGTCTGCGGCGAAAACCTTGTAGCTGATCCACTGCTACGGTCCGATCCCAGGGGAGACCGCAGATCAGGGCCCGGTTGCACCAACGGTCTTACGTGCTGTCTTAACGTTAAGAACAAAAATGGGTTGCACCATCGATGTCTTAGGACATGTCCCAACTTTCCTGTCCTACGCATTTGCGAAGAATGGGGTGAATTCGCGATCGACCGGCCACGTGCTTCGCCATTTTTGTCCATTCGGAGACCCAACCTGGGCGAATTTTTCTGTAAAACTCACCCGAGTTTCATGACATGATGGTAACGATTTTCAGGAGCGCCAGGTGATTATCTCGAAGACTCACACATTTATAAACACAAAGCTGGGCGAAAAGCCCAAAGAAAACGGCAAAATGTGCGACCCACCGGCAAATCCTTCGTTGAAAGCCATTAAAACATCGACTTCCGGCTTTGTCCAAAGAAAACGGCAAAATGCGCATGCGCGAATTATCCATGGCAATGACCTAATTACGAAGTTTGATCTCATCTATAAAAGGCGCCTTACGTCATTAAATAACCTGTTTCAATTGGATAATCAGCTCCGGCATACCGACGGCGTCCTTACGACCAACGACAAAATCAAACATGTTTGATCCGATCGCAAGGCCTAAGTTCCTGCCTGAGGCGGTCGCAGGCATGAAATTGACCATAGTTCAGTCTGCGGCGAAAACCTTGTAGCTGATCCACTGCTACGGTCCGATCCCAGGGGAGACCGCAGATCAGGGCCCGGTTGCACCTACGGTCTTACGTGCTGTCTTAACGTTAAGAACAAAAATGGGTTGCACCATCGATGTCTTAGGACATGTCCCAACTTTCCTGTCCTACGCATTTGGACTTACGTGTGGTGTAGGACAAGTTTGGTGCAACAGAAATAAATTACGCTGAAACTGTTGCACCAGTATATCTTACGACACAGAGTTAAGGCAAAAAGATACGTCTAGTGGGGAGGTGACTTAGATAGTAAGGCTGGGCGCACACGGACGGCAAATCTCAATGCAATGGGGGGTGTTTTTAAAGTTGGCTGACCCAACGCTGTCTACTCACCACCCAGCCGGGTCAGTTGACTAAAAACACCGCATTGCGGTTTCCCATCTATGTGTTTGCCCAGCCTTAAATTAGACAATCATAGTGACATATTCATCACAACTTTATTTGTTATTTCACTATTTCATGGAACAATACTTTCCGGGATGTTTTAACACCAAAAATCAGTCAGTGTCTAAGCCTGCTCTGAGCATCTCCACAATTTGATTCCTCCTGGCCATATCCTTTCACGCCTATCAACATCAGCGTCCAGCATGTTTCCCTCCGGCTGCTCTTCTATCAGCTCCCCATCCTCTTCCATCATCTCCCTATCCCCATCTTCATGTCGTCGACAGGCAAATGTCTGGTGAAGTTGTGTAACATGGCTGTCACCGCTATAGCTGGCAAACCTTTTCAATAGGCTGCAGTCTCAGGTGATTGAGCCAAACCCGCCTGCTTCCATACTCAGTCCAATGGTTCTTTCGACAGCTGACCCTGCGCTTGCTGTGCATAATCCTAGTGCATGTCCTACGACATGTCGTAAGGGGCACGGTTGCACCAAACTTGTCTTACGTTCATATCGTAAGATAAGGAATTTGCGACAACCCTAAGACATGTGTCGTAACTGCGGTTGCACCAAAAACCTCGTAGGCTTGTCCCAAATGCATATCTTACGACATGTCGTAGGACATGCACTATGGGATTATGCATATCAAGTGCACGGTCAGCTGTCGAAAGAATCATTGGACTGAGTATGGAAGCAGGCGGGATTGGCTCAATCACCTGAAACTGCAGCCTGTTTTGAAAGGTTTTCCCAGCTAATACCGGTGACAGCCATGTTTACACAACTTCGCCAGACATTTGCCTGTCGATGATGAAGCTGGGGATGGGAGCTGATAGAAGCGGATGGGGAGGTGATGGAAGAGCAGCCAGAGGGATGCTGGATGATGTTGATAGGCATGGAAGGATAGCCAGGAGGAACCAAACTGTGGAGATGCTCAGAGCATACTTACACTGAATGATTTTTGGTATTAAAACACGCCGGAAAGTATTGTTCCAAAGAATAAGAAATTAAATTTTACTAAAATGTCACTATGATTGTGTACTATAAGACTGGGCAAAAACAGACGGCAAACCGCAATGCGGTATTTTTAAAGTCGACTGACCCGGCTGAATGGTCAGCAGACAGCGTTTAGCCAGTCAACCTTTAAAACACCCCCGCCGCATTGAGATTTGCCGTCCATGTGCGCCCAGCCTTACTATCTAAGTCACCTCCCCACTAGACGTATCTTTTTGCCTTAACTCTGTGTCGTAAGATACGCTGGTGCAACAGTTTCTGTGTATTTTACTTCTGTTGCACCAAACTTGTCTTACACCACACGTAAGTCCAAATGCGTAGGGCAGGAAAGTTGGGACATGTCCTACATGTCCTAAGACATCGATGGTGCAACCCATTTTTGTTCTTAACGTTAAGACAGCACGTAAGACCTTTGGTGCAACCGGGCCCTGATTGCAATGGTTGACACAGCCCCTGTTCAGACTACCACCACGTCATGAATAATAATTTTTTTCGTCACGAAACCGTAATATGTGACCAGTGGATCATGTTAATAATTGAGTTAGACCAAATTAAGCAGATGACGTGTAGGTTTATGAATGAAAACTCAATTCTTTAACAATGGTCAATTGAAATACCCGAGTTCAAGTAAACAGGCCAATAATAAGCCCTGTTTACACTACATAAAAACCCGCGTCTCACCCGGGCTTTTTCTGTCTACACCTGTTAAAAGCGCGGGTCTAATAGACCCGGGGATGAAAAGTCCGGGCTTTTTGAACCCTCCGATTTCGAAGGGTTTTTGGAGGGCTTAATTTAGACCCGCGTCTCCTGCGGGTTTTTTAAGTAGTGTAGACGCAATAGACCCGGGCTTTATCTAGTTCTTGAACACCGCGACAGGCGGCGTGTCTTGTGCGCATGCGCGGTAAAAAGCCAGCACTCCAATTCAGCGCCTCCTCTTCGTGAAGAGTAGGCTCCAGCAGCGACCCTATTGCCGGGCGTAGCAATTAAGTTCAGCTAGATTTTAGTAGTGTAGACGCTCGCCGGGTCTCAGGCGGGTTTTTGTCAGGCCCGGGCTTGACACGGGCTCAAAAAGCCCGGGGATTTCTACGTAGTGTAACCACAGCTATAGGCCTCAAGCCCAATAGGCCTTAGGTCAGTCATTCACATATTACGCCTACATCCAACTTCGCCAGAGGAACAATGACAGAATGGACGAATCGGAAAAGTTACTCGGGCGATCACAACATTTTCTCGGACGAGGTATAAGCCAATATTGACTATGAATAAGGACTTTAAAAAACAAGCCTTGCGATTGGGTGCTTACTGACTAGGGGACCATGGCACAAGTCAAACTTAGTGTCATGAATTTGGCCTTCGGAAGCCATTGAAAAACGTCCATATCATCAAAAGTGCTGAATAAATTTACCAAGAACTTCCACAGTTAGTGTTCAACAAACATGACAAATGGCTATCTTTATCTCCCCGGTGTTTTTAAAAAATTTCAGTTGAGAATAAAAAAGTTGACTTTTACAGCCATTTTTTGACAGCTGATTACATAATGTTGTCGTGAAAGCAATCACTCAAAGCCGTTGGAACAATGTGACCAAGGCATGGAAATTTCATATAACAGAAACCCGATCAAATTTAATCAATTTGTTCACAAGATATTCCAAAAAATGAGGTGTAGATAAATTAATGCTGAGGGGTGTACATACATGTACGTTCTGTTCTGCACGCACATGGCTTAAGCCCGCCGCACACGAGAGAAATTAGCTGAGCAAAATGTCATTCGAGGCATTTGACTCAGTCAAAAACCTCTCGTGTGCGGCGAATTTCTTGCGAGTTTTTTGCCTCAACTGCCACTGAGCAAAATATCCAACGTGTTTGATATTTTTTGGCAAGAGAGGAAAAAACCTCACCGTGTGCGGCGGGACTGAGTCATTTGACTCGCGTCATTTTGCTAAAGAGCATGCGTAAAAAGCTCATGACGGCATTTCATGGCACGTCGCCGTGACGTGACGGTACGTCACCGTGGAAGTATGCCATCCAAAATCCTCCGCCGCACACGATGAGGTTTTTGATTGAGTCAAATGCCTCGAATGACATTTTGCTCAGCTAATTTCTCTCGTGTGCGGCGGGCTTTACATATGGTAAGAACTTGACAAGCGTATTAGGCCTAAGTAGTTGTTTGGCAATATTCGTGACAAAACTTTTTTACGGTCGGCACAAAAAGGGGGGCGCCCCCCCCCTTGGGTCCGCGCCTGTACATGAAGGAAAACAATATAATGTTGTACATAAAATAAGTAGAAAGGGTGATAAAACTTCCAGAGACAGCCCGTAGACCAACGCAGGGGTTGCGAAGGGGAGTATTCTGTCATTATACCCCATAAGGTAAAAAAATCTGTTGGCCTACATCGGTCTCTTTTCCCGCCTTCCTACAATATTCAACGATATGCTGCTCAATAAAAGAGAAACTTAAAAAGTCACTGATGTTTAGCAATGAATGCTTTGAATCAATCGATTTGAAAGTACATGTAGGCCTACCGGTACTTCATTTTCTTACAATTTGTTGACAGCCAACAGATCACTATTGAATATGCATATTTATGGGATCAAACATGAATGTGGTGGCCGAAATTGGGCTATGCAAACATGGTGTTGTAAATTCCAGGGATCTAAGTCGTGAACATGTGTACTCACATTACCGGTGTAGTAGAATCTAATGTCCCCCGATATGTGATGTTCCCCAACAATACATTTACGGATTAAGCGGCACCATTGAATTGGACTGTAGAGAGACCAATAGGCCTACCCTTAATCCTGTGACAAACAATGCAGGGGGACATCAGGCGGGTGGGGACATTAGATTTTATCACACCTGTACCGGCCCCCTCCGGACATGCCGGAGCGGACTTGGCAGATCAAAGCCCAATGACAGGCACCACAGAGGCCTTCAGCGAGGACACAAATGAAGTTCGAAACGGAAATCAGAATGTTGGTCCTTATGATAGAGATCAAAGTTTATGACTGCTACAACTTTGTTTATATTGTGGGTATATTCCTGTGATTTCCAATGTGGACCGCGCAGTCAATCTATGGATAGAACACATAGGTAAAGTAAGCGATAACAGGGCGAATTGGTCGGGAGTGACGGTGTCTCCGTGTAGGACCCTTCTCCACGATGAAATGAGGAACCGGACGAATTAACGTCACGACGTGGCGCTGCGATCGATGTGACCGACGTTTCTTTTTTCAACGTGATTTCCAGTCATTTCCATTAACTTCTGGAGTGAAATAAACCCTATTTATTCGGTCGCATGACATTACAATGTACACCATCTTGTCGTGGATGAAAAGTTTTGCAATTTCTTTGCTTTTTTCCAATAAAGAGGTAGGATGGCGAGAACGGCAACGTCTTTATCTCATTTTTACTGTAGAAAAAATGTACAGCTGATTTTTTCAGGACGCAACGTCAACACATAAAACGACGTCAATGACGTCGGTTCGGTCACATCGATCACTGCGCCGACCTGTCGGGATAAACGGCAGGCGGGTTCCTCATTGCTTTCCTTGAAGGAAGACGTCAGTTGGATCTCTGCCCATTGTACTGTGCTCCCAGTTATATGGCATGACCTAACCCTCTGACCATGGTGGATTTTCTGTATGGTCTAATTCTTGGCGCATTGGCGTCTGAGCTTGAAGTGAAGAAATGAGTTTCCTTGTAGTCATCTTTACCAAAACTAGGTCATCGTCATGGGGATTTCCCCCACTTGGTGATGGAAGAACCAATCATCTCTGGAAGAAAATTTCCATGGTATTATAAATGACCTATAAATTCTGGCAAGATGGATACTGGTGAAACTCATCTTTTTTAAGCAACGTTGAGAGCGGACAGCACATGGATGGGTGACCGGTGTCTATGGCACATCTGGCAGATCTTCCATTGCGAGCTCTGGAATTAGTTCGGAACTGAGACACAGTGTAGCGCAAAGTGACTCGAGGACCAGTCGTCATCTTTCTCCGGCGGGGAAATGATGTACCGTACACCCATTTACATGTATATGGCACACGGCCTGACCCACCGACCATCCCTACGAAAAATATTCATTAATTCTCCCTAGAAACACCCTTCAGGACACCGCGGGGACACCCAAGAAAGACCACACAGGATGAAAGGTATTTCTTCAATCGGTGGTCTATGTGTTGTCCCAATGGGTGAAAGGGAACAGCCCCACCACACAGATTCAGAGGTGTTGTGGGACATATGGGGTGTTCAAAGGTAATTTAGGACTGAGCCTATATGTACCCCTCGGAAGAATTCTTTCGCTTCATAGGACAACGAAAACTGTGAAGTTTTATCAATTTTGATTGCGAAGAGGCTTCTCTGGAAGTGTATGTCTTCTGTCGATCACTGGGGTGAGCTATTACGATGGTGCAGCGTCCGTCGTCCGTCGTCGTCGTGTTCCGTTAGCAGGGTTTCGTAACCGCCAGAGCTATTGATCTGAAACTTGGTACATATATATATACCCCTAGGTTAGATGACCCATGACACCAAGTTTCGGTCCGATTCGACTCTTAGCTTGGCCACCAGGTGGCGGAAATCGAAAACACAAAAAGTGCAATAACTCCTCAACTAATGACTAGATCTTCTCCAAATTTTTATCATAGGTGTATCTAATAAGGATACATAACATATGTAACGGGTTTTTGATTTGACCTACTTTTCAAGGTCACAGAGGTCAAAGCTCGACAAAAGTGACGCCGGACCTGCCACAGTTTGTCATTATTTCACCAAGCGACTTCATCTTGCATAAACATGCATTGGAGGTGTACCATTAAAAAGACCACGTTTCGGCCGGATTGGACATCCAATATGGCCGCCAGGTGGCGTAACCTGAAAATCATCAAAGTGCTGTAACTCTGGAATGACTTAACTCAAAGTGCTCCAATTTGCTATGTGGCCCTCTGCAGATGACCTTTATGGGCATGTGAAGTTTCGGCCTGATCGGACATCCAATATGGCCGCCAGGTGGCGTAACCCGAAAATCATCAAAGTGCTGTAACTCAGGAACGACGTGACCCAAAGCGCACCAATGTGCCATGTGGCCCCCTGCAGATGACAGCATGTGAAGTTCCAGCCCAATCGGACATCCAATATGGCCGCCAGGTGGCCTCCCAAAGTCCTACTCGGGAATGACCTGACCCAGATTGCTCATCCCTCTGTCATTAGACTGTTATGTCCAACCCAGTGAGCACATGGTCCATGGACCATTTCATTTCATTTAATATGGTTTTACATCAAAACTATAGCATCATATTCTCGCTCACAATCGCAGACCAACTGTAACTAACATCAGATTGATTAATGTCTACAGCGAAAAAGAATCTTATACATTTAGAAATCAGAATATTCTAGTCGAAGTTTTTTTTTCAATAGGGAAAGTTTTTTACAAGCCTTTTTCACTCTCCCTTCTGAGTTATGATCATTATGATTAGCGTTATTAAACGTGTGAGAAAATAGATTTTTCATATAATTTGGGAACATTTCAGTGCTTTTCACAATTTTCACAAAGCTTGAAACTTAGAAAGTTTTCCTGAGGGTGTACAGTTTTGGTCTGTGTGGTCCCAGGTGTTTTGTGGTGCCCCAGATCATTTGGTTGTACAGTGATGTGCTGTGGTAGTCTCAGGTGTCCTGTGATGCCCCACATCTATGTGACGATAAAGTCAGTGTGTTCTGTGGTGGTCTCAGGTGTCCTGTGGTCGCACATTGCATTCACCATCGAACACCCATGGACACCCTTGACACCACTTGTCCCACACCACATGCTCATCACAGGACATGCATGGTCGCACCGCCCCTGGGTCACCATAGAACAGCTGGCCATTGGCACATCATATAAACACGCTGAAACACCTTTAAGTACCCTTCATCCACCTCGGGCACATTTTAAGTAGGGATGCGGCTTAGTAGTTAAGACCGCCACCACCTCACAAGGTGGCTGTCTTGGTGTTGCTGACTTTCTCTGAATCTCTCC
>NMRB01003027.1:13817-39117 GCA_002633025.1 Notospermus geniculatus
CGGGGGGGGGGGCAATACATGTACATGTATATGGGGATAAATGTCCGGGGGGGCAAACTCTAGGGGCAAATATCTGGGGGGAATTGTCCTATAATCGGCACCACCCCTACCCGTCCGGGGGCCCTTCACCGGCCATTTGTGTGGTCCATACCGTGATTGTTTTCCACTGAAAAACTACATGTACATGTATAGGCTACTAAAAGCCATAATAGTCATAAAATTTCTACAGTAAGTCTTTGGCATCTACTTCATGGCGGCATCCTTACTCCCTATGGTGACACCTCTGCCCGTCCGTAGGACGGGTACTTTGCTAGTGTAGTATAAAAAAAGAAGCACCAAGCATGATACAGTCAATACAGCAAATCTACAAGAAACAAAATTTTCGGACCTCTGTACCTGATGAAGAGCCAGGCCCCCGAAAGTTTGTAAATAAATGCATGATGTCTTGTAGATTTGGTGTAATATCGTGATACAGGCTGAATAATTCTACACCTCATGCAAATCACACCTTAAGGGAGTAAGAAATAAAAGTGGAAAATAAGAAATGGGAAATTTTGGAATTTTGCGCGTATTTTTCAATTTCTCAAATTGGGGAAAATTTTTGCCCATTTTTAGAAATTTTCGTAAAATGACATGGCAGGTTGTCTGATATTTCAGGCGATATTTCTCAAAATGGGGAAAAAATTCTCCCAATTTGAGAAACTGAAAATTTCGCGCAAAATTCCAAAATTTCCCACTTCTTATTTTCCACTTCTATTCATTACTCCCTTCTTAAGAATTTGGAAATTGTTTTCTGCTTAACGGTAGTCTGCTACTATTTTAGAAAATAGGATTGTTGCATTTATGGTGTCAGCATGTACACTAGTCGACAAAAAGTAAATGGACACCAGTTTTTCCTGTATTTCTCAAAAACTGGGCTAGGCAGATGCTGTCAACATATATTACATAATACTCAGCGATGTAAATTTCAACAGAGTAGGATGGTGATGAGCCATACTGTGAAGAAAAGCGGAGTCATAAATCAGTTCCCATTCACACCGAAAAGTGAGGGCGGTTGTCTTTTATGTGATATACTTTAAAATTCCAGACCTGTCATGCCAACCTGGGACATTCAGTTATTCTGGCAACAAACCTTGTTGGCCATGTCAATTTCATCACTATGCGAACAAATCGCGTGCAACACAATGTCAGAAATGCCCATATGGAAAGGTAACTCTTAAAGAGGGCGCGAGCCAGTGCTCTCCAGGTGAGCGAAGTCACTGTACTCTCCATTTCTGCGAAACGCTACCTTGCATATCTACATGTAGGGCCTATACATGCGAATACATGTAGAATTTGTACACTGCGGGCAGTATTCATAATGGGTGTTTAGCTTTATCAGCTTGCGACGAGTTCTGCATTATACAGGATAAAGGCCTACTCTTCATTCCACTTTCGAGTGGCGCGAGGTTTATGGACGATAGCTCCGCAACAGCTGGGTCAAATTTGACACACCATACATCAATCGATTTGTCTTTTTTGCCGCTACAGCCATCATCACTGTCATTTTCCCTATAAACGTGACAGAAAAAAGTTCTTTCACAAATCACAGTTCGTGTTTAGATCTACGGCCGAAATGGCGGCCATTTTGAAATGACGCGATGCATTGAGCACGTGTAAACTGCACTGAACACCATGGCGAAATGAAATGGGTTTTGAGAAAGGGATCCGTTATGTCGGCCTAAAGCAAGGTTCATTGGCACACGGATCCGATCCGTTTCCAGTCCGTTTGCCCCTAGTTTTCCGGATACGACAACGCTGAAGTCCATTTGATAGATTTTTTACGGACCTGAACCGGACCAATTCCGTGTGCCAATGAACCTTGCTTTACGCGAAAAATGAAGATAGCAGAAAGATACCGACAAGAAAGACAAGTCGATTGATGTATGGTATGTCAAATTTGATGCAGCCGTTGCGGAGATATCGGCTGAAAACCTCGCGCCAGTCGGATGTGCAATGAAGTGTAGAAAACTATTTTCTGATGGCCGTTGCAGAAATTCACCCTAGATGTGTTTGTTTTCACTTTCAGCTGACCAGTATGCGAGAATATCCCGTACTGACCTAATCTCTTCGAACACTTCCATCACACTTGTCAAGTATCACTCCGAGGCGTCTACCGAACTACATTATGAGACGATCTATTCCTACCTGAATGCAAAAGCGAGCCACCATCCCTATTCGGGCAGTGTTAACGTATCGTACGGTTTACATACAATCCGGGTTGTTGCCAATCGCGATGGCGGGATGCATTCTTTTGACAGGTTCCAAATTGATGTCAGACGTACGTAACGCACATGTACATAAGGCTGCTGTTACTTAGAATGAACTTCTCAATTTTACTCATTATTTTGCCATTAAAATAAGAATGATTGGAAAACAAACGTAAACTCGTCATGGAAAATGCAATGTTCCTCAGGTTTACGGATGATTCTTGCGAAATCAAAACGACGGACGAGTGAAAAATGAGCTCCTCCTAAAGCCTAGGTCACAAATGCACTGGGCCCCGTACGATTTTCCCCACCCAGCGGCTTGCTGCGGATTTTAGAGACTGAAACTCGGATCTACGATGAATCATGCCGAAATCGCCTCAATGGATAAGCGGAAAGTAGGCTGGATCAAACTGGGCACCGTAGAAATTGGCCAAAATATCTGTTTTTACTCGCCGTACGGGCCCCGGAGTGGATATGTGACTGGCCTTACATGTATTTAGAATAATTCTTTATACCCTCATGGTGCTTGGCTTCTGTCTTCGTAATTTCATTGGGCCGTATGCATGAAAATGAAGCATTTACTTCCAGCAAAAGCAACAAGTAAAAGCAGTTGATTTAAGTCAAAAGTAAAAGTAAAAGCAATTACTTGGTTTTATGCATAATATTTTACTTCTACATCAAAGCAAATTCGACATGTACTTGACAAGCGTTTGCTTCTTTACCAAATTTTTACAGTTGGAGCAATTGCTCCGTATTATGTAGGCCTATATGAATTCTTGCATTAAGTAAATGGTAATTGCTTTTTCTAGTAGCAATTGCTTTTTAGCAAAAGCATTTACTGTACTTTGGATTTATGCAAACGGATGGAAGTAACTGCTTCAATTTTCAAGTATGCTTTTTTATGCATATATGGACCAATATCTTATATTGAAATTCAAAATCAGACAACGTTCGTCGGGTCACGTATTAAAATTAAATATTTTCGGTAGAAATAAAGTTGTGCAGGGTGCGGATTGATCACGAAGAGACGAATGTCAGGTGCGATTTGGTTGTTGTTATCGGAATGTACTCAAATCACCAGAAATGATGTTTCTATCGTCTGTATTTCCGTAGAAGTCACATCGTCTGTTCTATACGAAAGCCCAGAATGCTCATTCAAAATTCAAAATTCAACTTTGAATTTTGAAGTGGCACTATTTGTTGACTTCAAAACTCAAAAGTTCAATATTGAATTTTGAAGTGGCACGACTATTTGTTAACTTTAAAATTCAATATTGAACTTTGAATTTTGAAGTGAATAAGCTAATTTCGAAGTTGAATTTTGAATGAGCATTCTGGGCTTTCGTAGTTCTATGATCCATCTTGCTTCTGTTTCAGCACCAGATTGCAAGCCGACAGAGAGCTTTCCACTCTCACGTAATGCTGAACGCACATGTGAAACCATCATAACTCCAGAAAACACTTCCGTAATAAACTGTACATTTACCTGCAATCCTGGGTACACATTCGCCGACAAAACGAGGCAAAAGTCTTTCTTGTGTTGGGTGGGGCATACCTGGTACAAGGAGAGTAACGTGGTCCCAGACTGTTTGGGTAAATATACAATGCAGACCAAGGTCAGGCGCACATGGACGGCAAAACCCAACGCGTTAGGGGTGTTTTTAAAGTTGACTGGCCCAACGCTGTCGACTCGTCATTCAGCCGGGTCAGTCGATTTTAAAAAAACACCCCTTCCGCATTGAGTTTTGCCGCAAATGTGCGGTAGGCTTAAAGCAAGCGGGTTTCATTGGCGCACGGATCCGGTCCGTTTTAAGTCCGTTTGCCCATAGTTTTCCGTATACGACAACGCAAAAGTCAATTTGATCGTTTTTTTACGGACCTGGGGCCACATTCACGAAGCCTTCGCAACTTTGCGTACACGCAAGTCTATTGTTTGGCTACACATGCACTATTGTTCACTGACTGCCTTACAATAGATTTGCGTGCACGCACAGTTGCGAAGTCTTCACGAATATGGCCCCTGAATCGGAGAAAATCCGTGTGTCAATGAAACCCGCCTCATAAAGTTCTTTTTTGAGCGGATTAGGCACCCCCGGCCTCAGTTGCCTGTTGCGTGGTCAGCCAATAAAAATGTGTTTGTACGTGTAGCAGAGCTTTCATCGCCAACGACAAAAGTTAGATTTCAAGAATTTCTATTGGGGGGGGGGGCGTTTTTTAACTTGTTGGATCCCAGATTCAGTTGAAACCTGCGTGCATTTAATTTTTCAGATCGACTGAACATGGGATACACGGTCATCCAGCATGTATACGTATATGTAGGCGACCCGGCCCCGCTGCATCACAAAGCGTGTGTGGATGCCACAGGGTCCGCCATACTGAGGCAGTTGGCCAAAACGGACTTACGAGAAGCATGTAAAGCGAAATTTCCTAATTCCAAGGCTTTGAGATTGAGGGTCCGTGAAGAAACCATGCGGTATTTTCCACGTGTACATGTATGTCGTTATTTGTACCGTTTTTAACACACTCTTTAAACGCACGTGGTGATGCGTGTGTAGTGTATATTTTCTGATCTGTACCGTTTTCGGACGTTGGGGGGGGGCAGGGGATTTTTGGTAGTGCATCTCCTCCGACCAGGGATACGTCGATTCAAACAACCCAAGCACAGCACAGTGATTTCACTTAATGCGACTGTTCCGTCGCAGCGCAGGCAATCGTAGCGCGACCTGACATCAGCATTAGGCTTGAGTCAGGTGTAAACGAAGAGGGGTTTGGCGGCTACCTTGCGATGGCACAGAACAGGCGGATACTGGCTGTTCCGGATCCCTTTGCGTCCGAGGCACGACCGAGTGGAACAAATCAGTCGGCACCGATATAGACTCACTCAGTCAGTCGCCACGCGCGGCGCTGGAGTAGCTTCCCGCGGAGCGACTGACACCACTCGACCAAATCTCGTGAAATCTCGCTTTACTGGTCGCAGAACGTTGCGACAGGCCGAATCGACGCGCTATGAATGAATGACAATAATGTAGCAGTCACATGATGCAAATATGGCTGCCATATGGTATATGAAGCATTGTTTGTATTATGTACAGTGATGTACGGTAAGTACACATGGTACATGACTTATGCATTGCATATGACAAGTGTTTGGGTAGAAAATGGGTGATGTTGCTGGCAAAATATACAGATCATGTGACCAGCGTCACATGACAAAAAAGTGCGTAAATGCGGCTGCGGCTAGCTCTCTCAATGTATTGACCGTGCATAAAATATACACGAGTGGTGTCAGACTCTGTAATGGTAATGTAAGAGTCTGACCGCGTGAGACTAGCATAGATATGGTGTGACATCACTGCAGTTGCGTCTCAGCTGCGACGATCGGGATCAGTCGCCGATCAAAAAGTTCACGAATCGCAAGAGTTGAACATGTTCAACTTCTGCGCCACGACGAATCATGATCCCGACGGGCGTAATCCAGTCGCAGTCGACCTGACTTGAGTTGCGACGTCGTGCGTTTATCCAAAAGTTGGGCTATTTTAGTTAACCAATGAGTGGCCAGCATTTTCATACCCTGCATGGACGCTGCCATCTTGTAAAAGTCACATGATCACAAGTCATATGACTGCCAGAACTTCACGATGCTGTTACGCAGGCGACCTGAACATGGTTACGATCCCGCCGCGTTAGTAGGGCCAGAATTGTGCAAAATAAGGGTTGAAGGTTGCACAAAAAGATACACAATTGCTGTTAACATTTTTTGGTAGGTATATCTATTCTGTATAAGAATTGGGAGGACTGCTCGGTCATCTCTCTTGCGAACTCCTGTTACGGCGTTTTGAAGTTTTGGTACTGACTTCACCATTGGACTGGCGGACTCGGCTTTGTACAGGGGCAGAGGGACCAATGTTCAGCTAACTTCTGAACGCTTGGATTTAGACCCTATAAATGTATTACTAACATATAGAAATATGGGGACAGTGAATCAGATAAGCATGGTCTTAAATATTTTCAGTCGTTACATAATAAGAAATTGCAAAATGGGACCAAATACCCCAAAAAGTGATTTCCACTTGCCAAACACAATGAAGAACATCCTTGGCTGATTCAAAGGCACCATGTTTCTATCTGTTGGTAATACAGTGTACATTTATAGGGTCTAAATCCAACCGTTCAGAAGTTAGCTGTACATTGGTCCCCCTGCCCCTGTACAAAGCCGAGTCCACCAGCCCAATAATGAAGTCAGTACCAAAACTTCAAAACGCCATAACAGGAGTTCGCAAGAGAGATGACCGAGTAGTCCTCCCGATTCTTATGTAGAACAGATATACCTACCAAAAGATGTTAATAGCAATTGTGTATCTT
This sequence comes from Notospermus geniculatus, assembly GCA_002633025.1. Taxonomy (NCBI): domain Eukaryota; kingdom Metazoa; phylum Nemertea; class Pilidiophora; order Heteronemertea; family Lineidae; genus Notospermus; species Notospermus geniculatus. Next base: position 20,429 of record NMRB01003027.1, read on the forward strand.
TTTGTGCAACCTTTATTCACTATTTCCTGGCTCCCCTACTATGTCCAGACTCCTCCTGTTCCACGATGAGCGCACACATTCTCGCGACATAATGATTTCTTCACTTGATGCCAACTGTTCCGTCGTGGGGCGCAGTCATCGTAGATGCAACCTGACATTAACATAAATGTCATCATGGCTTTAAAAACTCTACGGCAAACTATTAAAACTGTCTAAATCAATAAGTACTTTTTCCCATTAATACATAACTCTCAGCCCAGTCCAATGCTAAGTGAAAATGAACGGTTTCGAATTATGAAGCTAGAAACCCAGGAGTCTATTTCACACTTAAATCACCTCTTTAATTTCAGCGCACATTCGAATTATATGTGACTTTGAAGATAGACATCCAATCATCTGGACACACTTCTGACGTCGATTGTTTCAAGCTAATTTTGAAGTCCTTGACAAATGATAGGTTTAGACTTCCAAGCTTACCAGACTGCTTCAAGATTCATTTCAGAAATGTCAAACCTATTGCAGCTCAGGGATATTATCCGTGTCCCCAAAATTCGTATAGAATACGCGACCAGGCCACATTGATGGACAGGTGTGGTAAGTGTGGATTGAAGTTGGCAGCACTCATTGGGGCCGTTTAGACCGCAGCAAAAAGACCACATGCGATCCGATCGAATAGGAATGCGGCTCTATTTTTTTCCGTCTAAACGCAAACCAATCTGGCCCTATGTGGACCAATCCGGATTCTACGTGGACCACCAAAAGAGGTGGTCCACTCCTTATGAATCCGGATCGGCCCACATGGGCCAGATTGGTGGACCAAACCGGATTCTAAGTGGACCGGATTGGGATTATAAGGGCCAATCCGGATTCTAAGTGGACCACCAAAAGAGGTGGTCCACTTCTTATGAATCCGGATAGGTCCTCATACGGTCAGTTCGAAATTACCCGTCTAAACGCAAACGAGACCTGAATGCGGATTAATTTTAATTGGGCGCATGCGCATTAGTGTAAATTTTCTACCTCCATCGGTCAAGCAAGTATGGAGAGTTCCACGCGCTCAATTTGACGCCGGAAGGCGTCTTGGTCAAAATGAGTCGTGTAAACGCGCGCACAACTTGAAGACCACATCCGGCTTTGAATGCGGGTCGATCGGATCGGATCGGAATGTTGCTTTTTGCTCTGCCGTCTAAATGGCTCTGTGACAAACAACACAGTACATGTACCTGCGAGACTGTCAGTGAGACCGTCACACATGCCCTGCATGCTGGTGTGCTACGAGTCGGTCACTGAACAGATCTGGTTTGTGGCATAAAATTCCTCTGCTATCAAAATCATTTGTGCTAATGAAGTCATGTAATTCGTCGAAATCTTTTTTCACTTTGACTGCCAATCAGTGTCACTGACTTCACGAACTGTTTCTAGAAACCCGCGTGGCACACTACAGTTTCACGTCGGGGCCATCGTCGCGCAGATGATATCACAGACAGATGGTAAAATTTCATGTAAAACTACTCTCAGCTCCCACTTACCTGTCCCATTCCTGAACTCGAAAAAATAGTGACCAAATCCTAAGTGGAAGATATCGCACGCTGTCATTCGTCGCCATGATCGGGAATGGGACAACAGGACATTACTGTTTCTGACCATACCCCCACCCCATTATCTTCAACTTAGGATTTACACATTTTTTTCCGAGATTAGGAATGGGACAGGTAATTGGGAGTTTAGAGTAGATCCTTTACAGCCTAAAGTTCCATTGCCATGGACGTTCTAATATTTTCTCGTTCTTAATTTCATACAAAATATTTTCTAGTGTTGTGTTCAACTGGTACTTTCCTGTATAAAACGTCCTGCAATAACTGTCCGATTGGAACCTACCAAGACGAAATAGGCAGCACGTCGTGTAAGAAATGTCCGCCCGGAACGTCGACATATCGTACTCATTCGAAATCTTTTGAGGATTGTATAGGTACATTTCCATACGCTACGAGTTTCTCCAGTTAGTTAATGCATTTGATCGTATAGAAAGCCTACTAAAGCCCATCTCACACTGCCACGATTCCGACCACGATGCCTCTATGAAATGCTTTCGTGGTGTTCCTATAGGCTTCGTGATGAATCGTAATGCCTTTCTACAGGCTTCTTGTTTTTCGTGTCCTAGGCCCCTCACGATTGGTGAGAATTGAAAACCTATTTAAAATTCAAAAATCTCGTGTCACACTGTCCCGAAGTTGACACCCGATTGCCATACGAATTATGGAAACCTTTGGAAATCTTACTGATAAATGCCAGCCTGAAGAAGACCCCGGTTGGGATCGAAAATTTGCAAGATTCTGGAAGTTGACTTCGGGACCATCTTCACGCGAAATTCAAAATTCCATATTCGTGTGGCCATCGAGTGTCTAATTTCGGGACAGTGTGAAGCCTGCATTAGGCCTAATCCTAAAGACTTCCGTGATGATCGTAATGCCTTCCTACAGGCTTCCTGGGGTATTCGAAAAACATGGACGATGGACGGTGGATGATGGACGATGGACGGCTCCTTTCAGCATCATCGATCTCCACCGGCTGGATGAAGTGGAATTTATTCAGGACTGATTATTCGGATTGTAAAATTATACTAAAAAATTAAGTTCTCCGAAAATAGTAAAAATACATCACCGAAGAATTGTAAAATTTCCTCAAAGATTAGAAAATAATAGGCCTACTTAAAAATTACCCCGCAAGAATTTAAATTGTACCAAATCAAACAAATATCGTGCAAGATTTATAAAATAACATCCCGGGTGCATTTCATTTTCATGACTTCTCTTTGCCATGGCAAGTTTGACGCCTTGGGACACTTCCGGTAAGCAACCATACAGTAGGATTATTGCCAAAAGGGGCTGAAAATTAAAGCTATACCTACCACAATTTGGGAATAGGGAGACAAGACCAAACCCTACAACTTTTCAAGAGGGACCCATAGAAATGAATTATGAATGGTTTAGGAGCTGTAGGCCTCGTACGAGGCTATCACTTCATTTCATGATTTACGCTGAATATCAACCGCACTACATCTCTTGGTAGCTGGTTTAGTATTGTTCATACATGTACTTCGATTCTTACACTCTGATTTTTCTCAGTCTGGTGAATCACATCATTGTGGGTTAATTCTGAACACCTTTGGAGCGAATGGTTGTGTGTAGTTTATGGTTATGATTCTTGAAGTTTTGACTTGGACTACGGCCTAGGCGAGGCCTAAGACTTCGGTTTCTAGATCTGAATGCACATTCACACTTCTTTACGAACACAAGAGTGCATGTATGGTGTGCCTAATCGGAATAGGCCCCAAGTCGGTCATTTCGCCGCTGAGGGTCGGAAATGAGACAAATATCATCCAGGCGGTGGAGATCGATGATGCTGAAAGTTAGGAACCGTCCATCGTCCATCATCCACCGTCCATCGTCCATGTTTTTCGAATACCCGGCTTCCTGCATGCGTCGTGTTGGTCAACACGTATTGACCAACACGAAGCTGCAGGAAGATGTAACCGCACCTAGGATATTTTCGAAGACAACATGATTTGTCTGTCCCACACGTAACCGTTTTATTTCTTGTCATCCAACATAGAAGTCATGTTCTCGTACTTCCAGTCCAGTGTAATGAGTATGGTTTAGTAAACACAGCAAGCGGATTACCTCCTTGTTATGAGTGCCCACAGGATACCTTTCCAATCGCTCCCGATAAATGCGACTCTTGTCAAAATTCCAATGACACAGTGCTTTGTCCTGGTAAGTATTTCATTGAGAATGCTATTGAAGTTGATTTTGGGACCTTTTGTAAATCAACAAAAGTAACTATTAGATAAAATGGCAAATTTCCAAGTTTTAGATATCATGATGCACAACTAATGCCCTATCAAATGCCGCAAACCGCATCCATTTATGACCAGTCGTTTTTGAGAAAATTCTGCGTCCATTTACTTTTTTGAAGGACTACCAGTTAAGCCAGTATACTCAACTGGGGAATAATACTGTGGAAGAATTCATTCCAATTTGACCCACCCGGAATACGCTGGACGCATGGTTTCTGCATGATAATTGCATTTTGTTGAAATTCCCATCACATACATTGCTTAATTTGGTTACTAGGTCGCTCTAATCAGGGAAATGACATGTTCATTATGCAAATTCCCTAGTGTGACGTCAGCTTATGAGGCAGTCTTACACCATTCTGATTTTAGCTGAGTCATTCATAAGATCAACCATAACTTTCTAACCGGTTTGAATTTTTTCACGAAATTGAATTCTGTGCCAAATGACAAATGTGCCAAATGACACAAGTTGCAAAAAAGGTGCATGTAGGACTTCAAAGGTCTGTCTGACCATATAATGATTTCAAAATTTGCTCCCCATCTTGTTTATGCGTTTATAAAATCTCCTGCAGGGACCGGTGGATGGTGTAATGCTTGTTACCGAATTGGAACAGCAAGCTGCGACAACGGCAACCAAGATATCCCATGCAACTGCAAGCTTCACTACGCTGGTGAGGAATTGTCTTGAATGAGCCTTCTCGGCTTCCGTAAAATTTCGCCCCGAAGATGAAATTTCAGTGTCTAATTTAAAGTTAATTAATAACATTACTGCTACCCCAAATTCACATTTTGTTATCAGAATGTGCGGAGCACGGTTTACACTAAAAGCGAATGGCTCGCGGGGTTTGTTTACATTTTTGGTGGTACCTTCCATAGAGAGTGAATCTAGCCTCCAGGCAAAGCCGTGCTCCAGTCATATGCAACACCTGTGCAAATATGCGAATGTAAACACTGGGGACGAGGTTCCATTAAAAATTTGTTAAAATGGGTTAATGACGTTTTCAAATTCAGTAGGTCAAGATGTACATTTTGTACTATTCCCATTGATTTTGAAGCGGCAGATTTTGCAGAATGCGCCTCCGAAGTTTGGCTCTCTAATGCATTTCCCATTAAACTAAAATCCTTCTTTTGCCTTTTTCTCAAAATGGTGCTTGATATCGATGACCAACTGTCATGGCGCCACAACAAACCCAGCGTGCCATTCGCTTTAAGTAATAAATTTGGTTTAATACATGTAGATCTCTTCAGGTTATAAAAAAAGATATCGATTTTTCAATTTTGTGCGTGCATTATTTTCTGCTTACCTGTAGGTACTGTACATGTATCCCTTCACTTTAACAGTGATCTCTGTGCGCATTGATTATTCTATAATTTTAGCATTAATTTTAATTCTATAATTTTTCGATTGAAAATACAGGAAAATTTTGTCAGATCAGCCTTAAAAAGTCAGCATGTGAGTCATCTCCATGTCAGAACGGCGGCCGATGCTTTCCATCTCATTTGGATACGGAAAAGGGTTACAAATGTTTTTGTCCTGCAGGTAGATATAATTATGTTGACACATTTTTTTGAGTACGCCGAATATTATGTCAACCATTAAGGCCTGTCTACACCATCAACATTTTCGAGACATTTATGCGACAAAACATTTTGAAATTTGTTCTCGAAATGTTGCGGCTTGTTTCGGGGTTGGTCTACATGTACACTCTGTAACATCATCAAAACATGATTTTAAATTACCCGTACTTAGGTTATTGAGGATGCCCATTTCGATTACGCAACCTTGATGATCAGGTCAAGGTCAAACTTGATAATTTGAAATGTCTCTGTCTGTGGTAGCAGTAGAGGTTTGATAACACCCATATTTAGGTTATTTAGGATGCCAATTTCAATTATGCAATGACCCTAATGATCATAGGTCAAGATCAAGGTCAAACTTCCCAAAGAACTGATAAACAATGAAACTCACTGAACAGGAAGTGGATGGTATAACCTATAGTACAGTAGAGACCCCTATTATCGAGAGGTTGAACTATATTCTGGATTGCCCCATTTGAAACCATGTCTAAATAATGTTGCAGAGTGTAGACCAACCCCGAAACAAGTCACAACATTTTCAAAACAGTTGCCGCAGAAATGTTTTGAAAATGTTGATAGTGTAGACAGGCCTTTAAGTGATCAATTAAACTGGCATATTTTCATTCATCAAGCTCTTTGTGAGGTTTTATCGTGTAATCTCTGGAATAAGTTTTAGTGTTAATTATCCCACCGAACGTAAGTTCGGTAGGGATATAGAGAAACCCCTGTGTGTCCGTCCCGCCGTCAGTCCGTCAGTCCGTCCCACCGGCCGTCCGTCCGGGCCCATAACTCTACAATGACTGAAGATTTTGAGTTCATGTTTGGTGGGGAGATGTACCATGGGCCATCGGTGTGTTGCGTGAAAGAATCGGCCAAATCTGATTATCTACTTTCCCTCTAGGGGGCGCTTTGTAAAAACCACACAACTTCCCTTCCATGAGTCCAGTTCTATTGATTGACCCGTGACAAGTCTTTGGCTAGCTTCGCTGTTGGCCGCTACGCGGCGCGTTGGGCCCTTGCGTCCAGAGTACGCTGGATGCATGGTTTCTGCATGATAATAGGAGCTGTCAGCGAGTTGACCACTAGATGTCACTACGGCCCAATTCAATGCATATAGCGGACCCAGTCATTATTGATCGAGCAGCAATCACGTACATTTTCCTGTACATTGGTCCGCTAGAACTTTGCTGCCATCTGTTGGCAATATGCGCGGCTGACTGCTCCCATTGCGTTTTGTTGAATTTCCCATCACATACATTGCTTAATTTGTTCACTAGGCCGCTCTAATCAGGGAAATGGCGTGTTCATTATGCAAACTCCCTAGTGTGACATCACTTAATGAGGCAGTCTTACACCATTCTGATTTTCACAAAATCAACCATAACTTTCTAACCGGTTGGAATTTGTTCACGAAATAAAAAGCTTCTTCACTGTAATTCTGAGCCAAATGATATATACAGCTTGCAAAAAAGGTGCATGTAGGACTTTAAAGGTCTGTCTGACCATGTAATGATTTTAAAATTTGCTCCCCATCTCGTTTATGCGTTTATAAAATCTGCTGCAGGGACCGGTGGATGGTGTAATGCTTGTGACCGAATAGGAACAGCAAGCTGCGACAACGGCAACCAAGATATCCCATGCAACTGCAAGCTTCATTACGCTGGTGAGGAATTGTCTTCAATGAGCCTTCTCGGCTTTCGTAGGAATTTCGCCCCGAAGATGAAATTTCAGTGTCTAATTTAAAGTTAATTAATAACATTACTGCTACCCCAAATTCAGAATGTGCGGAGCACGGTTCACACTTCAGTAATAAATTTGGTTTAATAGATCTCTTCAGGTTATAAAAAAATATATCGATTTTTCAATTTTGTGCGTGCATTATTTTCTGGTTACATGTACATGTATCCCTTCACTTTAACAGTGATCTTGTGCGAATTGATTATTCGATAATTTTAACATTAGTTTTAATTTTATAATTTTTCGATTAAAAATACAGGAAAATTTTGTCAGAACAGCCTTAAAAAGTCAACATGTGAGTCATCTCCATGTCAGAACGGCGGCCGATGCTTTCCATCTCATTTGGATACGGAAAAGGGTTACAAATGTTTTTGTCCTGCAGGTAGATATTTTTGCAAATTTTTTGGAGTACGCCGAATATAATGTCAACTATTAAGGCTTGTCTACACCATCAACATTTTCGAGACATTTCTACGACAAAACATTTTGAAAATTGTTTTGGAAATGTTGCGGCTTGTTTCGGGGTTGGTCTACATGTACACTCTGTAACATCATCAAAACATGATTTTAAATTACCCGTACTTAGGTTATTGAGGATGCCCATTTCGATTACGCAACCTTGATGACCAGGTCAAGGTCAAACTTGATAATTTGAAATGTCTCTGTCTGTGGTAGCAGTAGATGTTTGATAACACCCATAATTAGCTTATTTAGGATGCCAATTTCGATAAGGCAATGACCCTGATGATCATAGGTCAAGGTCAAGGTCAAACTTCCCAAAGAACTGATAAACAATGAAACTCACTGAACAGGAAGTGGATGGTATAACCTATAGTACAGTAGAGACCCCTGTTATCGAGAGGTTGAACAATATTCTGGATTGCCCCATTTGAAACCATGTCTAAATAATGTTGCAGAGTGTAGACCAACCCCGAAACAAGCCACAACATTTCCAAAACAGTTGCCGCAGAAATGTTTTGAAAATGTTGATAGTGTAGACAGGCCTTTAAGTGATCAATTAAACTGGCATATTTTCATTCATCAAGCTCTTTGTGAGGTTTTATCGTGTAATCTCTGGAATAAGTTTTAGTGTTAATTTCATCAAGGTTAACTATGTGACAATAGTGAGCTTCTACAAGCGCCCGGTTAGGCTCTACGACGACGTTTAAGCCCGTGTCACACTGTCCCGCAGTTGACACCCGATGGCCATACAAATTATGGAAACTTTTGGAAATCTTACTGATAAGTGCCATCCTGAAGAAGACCCTGGTTGGGATCGAAAATTTGCAAGATTCTGGAAGTTGACTTCGGGGCCATCTTCACGCGAAATTCAAAATTCCATATTCGCGTGGCCATCGGGTGTCTAATTTCGGGACAGTATGACACGGGCTTTATCTATTGTGTGACTGCACCCAAACAATGGATAAACGTAGTCGTATGGCCTAACCGGGCGCTTGCAGAAGCTCTCTATTGTCTAGTATATTAGGGCCGTTTAGACGACAAGCCAAAAGACCACATTCAGATTCAATCCGATTGGATCCGATCGACCCACATCATTTGCGTTTAGACGAGATTTGAATGTGGTCCAATGCGGTCCAATGTGGATTCGGGACCATTTTAAATCCACATTGGACCGCAATGGGTAGCGTTTACACGCAAGAGTTTCGAACCACAATCGGATTCGATCGGATCGCATGTAGAATTTTGCCTGCTGTCTAAACGGCCCTATTTCGTTTCATATTCAATTTTTTCCCCTCAGGATTCGAGGGTCCGTACTGTGAAAGAAATGTTGACAACTGTAATGATCATCAGTGTAAACTTGGAACATGCCTGGATGGAAAGGGTACATATATCTGCCATTGCCGTGAAGGGTACAAAGGGAGAAAGTAAGATATCTTACCTTTAATTGTCTTTGTTGAAGTATTTCCTTAAGGCATTTTCCAGTTGCCATTTCTCATCACCATCTCATTCAAGAGCCAAAAGGTATTTGGTTTCTGAAAGGGAGCGAGGGTTTTAGAACTTCTGATATTCTCAGGATGCAAGCAAAGAAAAGAACATCGTAGGGTTCCTTGGGGATCCCTGTTTTCCAGATTCCTCAAAGGGGAACTGACCACTTTGCCAGCCAAACTGGGCTACCAACACCTCAAAATGCCTTATGATATCACTTCAGGACTCACAACAGTTTGATTTGAAAATCTCCACCCATTTCCGAAATAAACACCAAAATGTAATTTTCGAATTCAAATTTCCCGCTCAATTAGTGACGCCATTCAGAGAACCATTACAATATAGTGACCATTGCAAAATGTGCTATATCTGTATTTAAGACAGCTGGAAAGAATATATTTCTAATGTCAACCGTGTTGCCGTGATTGAAAATCAATTAGTTACCCTATGGGGATCTTTACACTTGAAATTCAGGTGAAAATTCAGAAATAATTGAAAATACCATATTAAGAGATTTCGATATCTTAGTCAATCTCGACAGTTTGTTGAATAATAATACCCTTCCTGAGACAGTTAGTGTTTACTTTGGACTTTTCCTCCTAAATAACACTTTGAGCCAGAAAGTGCACTTGACAGGCTCTCTAGGATAAAGATTTGGTACATTTTACAATGGATGATAAATAAAAAGGCAATTTCCAGAGTGTTTGCGAATTTTCGACCCCAACCGGGGTCTTCTTCAGGCTGGAACTTTACAATCCGAAACTCTAGAACAGACTGAGCTGAAACCCAAATGTAGACATGAAGTAGGCCTATCCCATCCAAACAGGACGTGACAGCAATTAAGGAAAGAAAAGAGTACAAGCCCCAAAAGGTGGTTGCTCAACCTAACAGAAAAGTAATTAGTGAATGTAAGGCTTGACAATGGATGACTATAGAAATGGTTCTAGGACATCACTAATTGAGCGGGAAATTTGAATTCTGAGAAATACATTTTTGTGTGTAGTTTGAAAATGAGCTGAGATTTTTTCACCAAATTTTTGCCAGCCATAGAGTGGTGTCATACCCATTTGGAACAGCAAAAGTTGTCATTATATTTGAAGGGGTCAGTTCCTATATGGCCAGAAAACATGGCCATTTTTACTGTGGACCTGACGGGCTTTTAAAGCGAGACTTTAATACTGAGTTTTCGCAAAGGCCCCAAAACGCCAACGCGAACGCCAATCCCATTGTTCGATGCCACGAAGAGAGCGCCGAACAAAAGGATAGACGTTCGCGTTGGCGTTTCGGGGGCTTTGCGAAAACTCTATAATTTCAGCTGCGCAACGCCTATTGATGAATGCCTCAGTGCACCCTGCGTCAATGGATATTGTGAGAAACGTACCAATGGATTCTTCTGCAATTGTGACGTAAGTATCACGTCACCTCCAGTCGTTGGAGTTTTTGCAGAGCCCAAAAAACGCCAACAACGTGAACGCCAATCCAAATGTTTGGTGTCAGAAAAGACCACCGACGAAAGGATAGACGTTCGCGTTGGAGGTTCCGGGGCGCTGCGAAGACTACAATGAGTTCGTTACGTAGGTAGGTTGTGGAGGCGATACAAGCAGTAGCGAGTCTACAGTAATTAATTTTCAGGGCTACAGCATCACCGTGCTCCAAAATCATTGCGATATTGTCATTGTAATCATATGATGAATAAAAAGGCAATTTCCAGAGTGTTTGCGAATTTTCGACCCCAACCGGGGTCTTCTTCAGGCTGGTACTTTACAATCCGAAACTCTAGAACAGACAGAAACTCTAGACAGTTTCGGATTGTAAAGTACCAGCCTGAAGAAGACCCCAGTTGGGGTCGAAAATTCGCAAACACTCTGGAAATTGCCTTTTTATTCATCATATATTGTGTGTCAATTTTTGTGCTTTTCTTCTCTTTGGGTCATTGTAATCATACATGTACATAATGTACATACATGTACATGTACATACATGTACATTTTCATTGTTCATTTTTTTTCTTGGAAAATTTCAACCCTTTTCGCACACACTAACTGGCATTTACAAAGTAATTTTACGCCCAATATGTGTTTTTTTACCTGTAAATATGACATGCAGGTAAAAGTTGCGTGGGCTTTTTGAAAGTGGCAGTTCAGTGGCAGATTTTTGACGGTTTTTTTTAAATAATGAATAATGAGTCTTTATGAGAGGCCAAAATCACATGCGGGCGGTGACAAGAATTACTATAAATGTAATTTATACTTTAAATTAAATTATTTATAAGTTAAATTAAATTATATTAATTTCATTGCCCTAACCTCATAATATCAGTGTGGTGATTCAAACCTTAAAATCTTTTTTTCGTACGCTATTTTACTCATGCATAACTAATTGTGTTGACTATTTTTGCAGTTGTTTCGGCAAATAGAAGGGGTGACAGCTTATTACGTAATCACCCGTCACCCCTTCCATTTACCAGATGAACTGCGAATACGACAAGCACCATTAGTTATGCATCAACGACTTCGCGTACGAATAAAATAATTTTGTGTTTGAATCACCACACTGAATATGAGTCATTTGTGAAGCAGAGAAGCAGCAATTCTGCTGTTCAATCCAGTTAGAACATTCATACATTCATAAACCGAAACTGTTTACAGGGCACAGAATTTACTGGAAAGTATTGTAATGAAACGAGCGACGCTTGCGAAAGTAATCCATGTCTTAACGAGGGCAAATGTCTGACGTTCAGTGGGAATTCAACATTTGATAGATGTGATTGCAAAAATGGTAAGTATCGTATCAACGATCATCCAGCCGTCGATTATGGGTCCCCTATTTTCTTTATTTATGGAGTTACAAAACACAGAAATGATACTCTAGATTCGTTCTTCTAATGTTACTTAACTGAACACCCATATGACCGCCTACCCTCTTGAATATGCATGGCAATATAATGAGCTGTTCAATGTGACTGGCAGGCGAGGAGGGAAAGGGCTACTGAAGACTGGTTTATCCGACCAAAGATTATTGACATCGTTATCTTTATAAGGGAATAGTGATTGTAACAGACACTCTTTTAATAGTGCCTGCCAACAAAGCAGTCTTCACGGCCCAGTGCAAGTAACGCAAGACTCACTCATTGGTCAGTTATGTTGAATAGATTCAATAAATTCTTTGTATGGTCTATATTGTTGACAAAGCCTAAACCTACAGCATGAATATCTGAAGTAACCTTAGAAGAACGAATCTGGAGTATTTTCACCGGCATCCTTCATCAAACTTATGAAAAGTTGTATATGTAATAGGCCCTAATTAATGGGATGTTGTTTATCACACGCTTTCTTTATCAAAAGTGTTACCTTTTTATACAACATCCGGGGTTTTAGAGGGACAGTTCTTTAGCCGAAGCAACCTCTTTAACAAATAGATTTGAAAATTGGCGACATTGCTCTTGTAAACGGAAAAAATACTTAAGATATTTTAAAGCCCAACAGTATGCGTTAGGTTTTGTATCTCGCAACGGCCGACGTAACTTTTGACCTTTAGGCAACGTGGTATATGCATGCTCGATAAGACTGTTCAAATCTATCTATTTGAATGATCTAGCCTACATGTAAGTTACCAATTATGCATGGAGAGTGTTGCTGCATATAAAAGAATGAGTTGAAGCATGTTACCTTACCTGATGATGGGTTAGTCACGCTATAACAACACGTTGAACTTCTCAAGTGTTGAAGCTATGGCGGCCATTTATGTTCCGACATAGTATCAGTCCATCCTCGGTGTTATCACTGGCTATATATAGGTTGGACAGGAGACCAGTGTTATCAAGGTGGGGAGGGAGAAAGAGTCACATAATGCATACAGCCGGGCTTTAAAGGGTCTCTAGAGGCAGCTCGCTATTAGGCTACTAACAGTACTTCTACTATGCAACAGGTGGCGCTAGCAACCATTAACTCATGAATTGTGAATCAAATGTTGACATTGATGAAATTTTACTTCAAAAATGATGCCCAAGTTGGATCCTCATGCTAGTCTGGTTCCCTGACCTGCTGTATTATGGCTCTGACTGATGGTGCGATACAGAGGTCAGGTAATACTGACCTAAAAATAGAACATTAGTCATGCGCTGACTATTATGGGATACCGGTATCCGTGTCCGGTAAACGAGTTGTACATTGTGAGTGTGTGAAAACTGTCAAAATGTCGCGTGGTCTGAATGTTTTAGGTGTACCAGTATCAGCTCTGCCTCTGCATCGTCCTATACAGGTATCGCAAGAGAAATAATCCCGAAGTTGTAGGGTCAAAAGGCTGCACTATAATCGGCTTGATGTTCGCTGTAGCGAAATCGTGTTACCAAGTGACGTCACAGAAAAATTGTCAGGATCCTGACAATTTTAGATCACGTGATCAGTATAACGCTGGCGTATGGTTGACCTGACCTCTGTATCGCACCATCAGTCAGCGCCACCATACAGCAGGTCAGGGAACCAGACTATCCTCATGCTACCAATTCTGTGTTAGTAATCATATCAATATCTGCTAAAAAGCTGCCTCTAGAGGCCCTTTAAGATAAGCCTACTTCCTCATTCAGGTACCAGTGGAAGATGGTGCGAGAAGGTACATTCACCATGTGAATCCACACCTCAACCCTGCAAGAATGGCGGACTCTGCATCCCTGGGTTTGCCTCATCTTTCCAATGTATTTGCGAGGTAACTCATTATGTCGCCAAATCCAGCGAATTTCGTAGAGACGGAGTGATTGTTCGTACACACAGTTTCAAAACCCATCTAAAACGTCAGTTGCGCCGAATGGGTGAATGTCGTCCTGGGTGACCCTAAATATCACCCAGGACAAAACTGGGTGACCCTAAATATCCCCCAGAGCAAGGCTGAGTGACGTTTAGCCCCTGAACGTCACCCAGTTTGAAAATCGCGCCATTTTAAAACCTGCCTCCGAGGTAAGTGGAACCCTGTTCGTGTAGCTGAAAAAGAATTCTGACATCCCCATCATGGCCGCCCAAAACATTCGTGTTCCTGAAGGTGAATTGGGGCAGTTTTTGAGCTCCCTTCCGTCATACAGGGACGGGATGTTTATCTCGAAAGGTCATATGAGGTTAAGAAAAACCTGGTTGAAATAGTAAAAGGGAGATATCAGCTAAAGGATGGGGTCGAGGTTCCTCATTCGATGAAGTGGTTTGCGAGGATGTGTACACGTTCCACTATCGATCGCCAACCTCGGATGCAGGCTTTAAAATGGCGCAATTTTTAAACTGGGTGACCGTTGTTCTGGGTGACGTTTAGGGTCACCCAGTTTTGTCCTGGGTGACATTTAGGATCACCCAGGACGACACTCACCCATCCGGCGTCAGTCATGTCAGTTGCTTTCGCTGATGAAGATAGTTTTCTTTGTGGATAGTTTCGCAGATGATTTGATGTTTTAAACTGACATGTGCAGGATGTGCTCTGTACATTGTTTACATTTCATGTGAATTTTGTGTAAGATGCCGATTTTAAAGCTGAAGTGACCGAACAAAAAGCCCCCAAGCGATGAGCAAGAGAATTGCAAACGCCCTGAAACGAAGGCTCAGAACATGATATACCCCACGAGGCCAGGAGGGCGCCACCGTATTTGTCCTCGAGCTTTCGAGGTGTCAACATCCTCTGGTGAGCTGCTGCTGAACACTTTTTGAAAGAAAAAAATTCGACCCAGCTGGGAATCGAACCCGCGCCTTGTTATCTCTGTTCCAACGTCTTCCCCACTCGGCACCGAACTTGTTGGAAGACTTCTCATGTTTTCTCTTATTCGTAGTATTATTACGTAAGTCGAAGGCCTACCTCTATGACAAACACAAATCATGTCCCTGTCAGCTGGCCCATTGGCCGAGTGGATAGAGTGATGGATTACAAATCAGAAGGTCGACGGTCATCATGGCCTACCATGTGTCTGTCTGTACTACCTCATACTTCGTACGGTACGCACAAACCCATGGAGAACTTCGCCATGATTTCTGTTTCTCTCGCAACTCGAGTTGCGGTGCACCAATCAGAGCACTTGTTAGCCAACCTCGCTCCCAGGTTGGCAACAAGCCAATTAAACCAACCGCTGTATATTTGTGGTTGGAAAGTATTAGGAACGAGGATGGTCAGCCATTCAATCAATTGCAATTTACCCACTACTCGCATGAACTATGCTGTCGAACAAAAATAATGCCAATTTTCTAAACCAGAGAAGTTAGATGTACAGAAAAACTGATGTGGTATTTAGAAATGTTCAGGTTTATTGCAAATGTTAACGATCTATGTTGAAAAATGAAAACTAACAGCGTGAGTCAGTCCACAAACAGGAACATCCGGTTGGAAACAGCTTACCACAGCGAAGTTCGTCAAGGGTTTGTGTGAGCGTAGTCGGAGGGCGGAGCGATGTCACAACTCTTGGTAGTCAAGATGGGCGACGGTAGGAATCCTGTCTAAATAACTATATTTTATTCTTTGAGTAGCGTAAGAGGTATCCGGAGATGTTGGCAGCTCGGTTGCCTGAAGGCAAATAAGGTGGCGCCGTCCTGGTGTCATGGGGTCTATCATGTTCTGAGCCTTCGTTTCAGGTGTTTGCAGGGCGTTTGCAATTCTCTTGCTCGTCGCTTGAAGGCTTTTTGGGCCATGTCGAATTAGCGGAACCAGCGGAAACAACGGAACCAGCGGAACCTGGTCTGCAGCCAATAGAACGAACACGTGAATAGTCCTTGCTTCGTTCAGCTGTTGACTGAAAGCAACACTCGACGCGGTGTTGGTAAGCAACACGCGACTGTAGTCATGATGTGCGGATTGAGACCTAAATAGGCCCGAGGCATGCTAGGTCTAGGCTAGGCTACCGGTGGGCCTACATGGCCTAGGCCTACCGTAGACCTAGTTTTTTCGGCGGCTAACAATTCGATTTGAACACTGCAGTTATTATTATTAAAAAACATTGTTTTTCCTTCAAGTTCCGCTGGTTCCGTTGTTTTCGCTGGTTCCGCTAATTCGACATGGCCGGCTTTTTGTTCGGTCACTTCAGCTTTAATCTCTGAATGAAGCATTTTGTTTGCAATCAGTTGACGGCAACTCCAGTAAATTACCACAAAGTCTGTAAATATCTTTCTTTGACTTGCAATTTCTGTGCTCGGAAGTGTCGATGGCTTGGCTCCTGAAGCGAAACCAGATGTTACAAATAGCAAACCTTAAATTCTTAAAAATGTTATCCAGGTTACTGGGATTGTGGTGGAGGGTCGCATAAGCCGTGGTTACACTACATAAAAATGCCCGTGTTTTTCCAGACCCGTGTCAAACTCGTGTGTGTACGAAAATCCCGGCGAGAGGTCACACTACTACACTGTAGTTAAGTAGCCCGGCGACAGTTGCGCTGCAAACATTGACTCTTCTGTCATTTCTGTATGGGCACACATTGTCGGAGGCGCGAAAACGACGTCACTTAATGGCTGCGCCATCTGTCGCCGTGCGAAGAACTAACGAACACACGGGGATTGCGAAAAGCACGGCGAGATTGCCGTGTCTCAAAAACCCGCGTTTTTCAGACACGGGTTTCTTGAAGCCCGGCAATTAGGTGTGACCGCAAAAAAACCGGAGATTTTATGTAGTGTAACCACGGCTATAAGCTGTCATCGCATTTGATTTTTNAAAAACCGGAGATTTTATGTTGTGTAACCACGGCTATAAGCTGTCATCGCATTTGATTTTTTTCTATTTTTCTATGCCCCAGCATAAATCAGTTTGGACTGGTAAGCTTTGTGATGTGAAAAGGACATCATGTCTTCCGAATCCATGCCGAAATAAAGGAACGTGTACCAGCAAAGGTGACGGCAGGTCATACACATGTGCTTGTCCATTGGTCTCTGGTATGTACTGACATCAGATTAATGGAATGAGTATGTGGCAAGCGGATTGTACAGTTATTAAAGAAACCTATATTTTTGCAATAAAACCTAGTTTTACATGTATGGTTAAAAAAATTAATCCTCTGTCACACGTGCGACAGTTGGCCGGCGATTGTATTTTTTACGTTAGGCCTGCTTTCCATTGGACGGAAACGCGATCGAAACCATTGTTTGTTTCCGCTTCGTTGGTCACGGCGCGGGAAAAAACAATGCTTTCGAGCGTTCCGCGCACGGAAACGCGCCAATGGAAAGCAGGCCTACCGCAAACAATCGCAGAAATTATCGCAAATTTGTCGCAGAAGTATCGTACAATTGTCGTAAACTTAACAATAATCGGCGTTTATTTTGGCACTTGCGGTTGTTTGTGACAATCGGCTACAATAACTACGACAATCCTGCGATAATTTTCTAATGTTTAAACCCTGGCCAAAATTAACCGGTTTTCTGTCTGCAGCCTCTTCAGTTGACACCGATAATTTGGGGTTGTAAACAATATTTTGCGATATTTTGCGACAAATCTGCGGTTGCTTTGCGATAAGTATGCAACAAGGTTTAATTTTTTGAACATTTCCAAAATTGCACGATTATACGCGACTGTCTGAAATATTATCGCAAGGTCTGCGATAGTTTGCGTTAATTTGCGACAGTACACCTGCGAGTGCCTATCGCAATTAAACGCACGCCAACTGTCGCACTTGTGAGAGCGGCTTTAGTTTTGGTGGATAAAATATAGGTTTTTTTACCAAAACTAAGTTTTTTTCAAAAAACCTACAGTGGTGTGAATTAATATTCGAACATGGGGAATTCAGCTTTTCGTTAAAAGGCAAAATTCCTCGCTTCTGTGTTCCAATATCTATATCAAAAGTATTTGAAGTCACTTTTAGATATGCACTCCTCTAGTCTGATATGTTTTCGCTGAATTCAGATACTGGATATCACGAGAGTGGTGAAAATATCGAAATTTGACATATTTCGTGAGATTTGCTATTATCAACATTTTGCCTGGATATTTTGCAGACTTCTTTCTCTTGCAACAGCACGTTGACTGGGGGTACCATCTGCCGCTGTTTGGATGATGATACTGATTCGCAAATAGGAGAGATTCAACTTATCATGTTCTTGATATATCCCACGATTTTGATATTTTGCAATATTGATGAAGTGACTTAATCAAAAGTGATTTTTTTCGCTAAAATTGATGTAGGATATGGTTTTCTATCTGATCCAACTTCGTTTTACAGTTGGCGAGTGATACAAAGATTTCTGGAAAATATCAAAATTGTTAGTGAAAAATATCACAGACTTCAAACTTGAATATCAGGTGTATGAATATCAACTTCTGTTTCCAAACACTTTCTGGGAATACCCCCATTCAACATGTTGTTGCAAGGGGAAAAAATTCCAGAAAATATCCAGACAAAATGGTGATAACGGCAAATCTCACGAAATATGTCAAATTTCGATATTTTCGCCGTTCTCGCGATATGCAGTATCTGAATTCAACCAAAACACATCAGTCTGGAGGAGTGCATATCTACGACTTACTTCAAATACTTTTGATTTAGATATTGGAATACAGAAGCGGTGAATTTTGCCTTTTAATGAAAAGCTAAATTCCCTGTGTTCGAACAATACTTCACACCACTGTA
>NMRB01003027.1:42876-58657 GCA_002633025.1 Notospermus geniculatus
TAATACTTGAATGATCCCTTATTGCGCCTGTAATACATAGACCCATCCAGCGTACCGGTATGTAGTTATAGAAGTTCAGAATGTTTGTGTCCGTACAAAAACATGACGCACGGGTGTCCGTCAAAATAAAGGCTGTAGATATCAATCTAGTTTTCGAGTAAATGTTCGACATTATTATGGCAGGCAGCTTGTTCCTTTAAATTCAATAAGTTTCACTATGCAATTATCATAGATATGTGCAATTATTATTTTTATATGAAAAAAATATATGCAAAAGATGTTCAATAAATTAAAGTTTATGTCAAGAATGGCTTTTTCATTGTACAATAAATTTCTGGAGGAAATATTCCTACGCAATACCGGTAACTTGCATTCTGGGAAGAAAAGTGACGTCGTAATACGACGTCACTTTTTTTCCCAGAATGTGTGTAAACAGGTCCACATGTGCCTTTCGGGCCACCTGTTCATAGGGCTACAGGTTCATTTATCATTTGGGTCGTGCCTGGTAATTATTGGCTTGAATCTTTACCAGGTTTTATCTTATTTCTTCAAGGACCTACATGCGACGAGACCATTGACATGTGCACTTTAAGGGACTCACTTGGACAGCAATTTTGTTCTCCCAAGACCAGTCTGTCATGCAAAAACCTCTTCATTGATGGTAAAGTGAACTATACGTGTATATGTAAGGAGGGCTTCAGTGGCCAAAACTGCACGGTAAGATCCTGGCGTAAATTTTTTAAATCATTCCAAATGATCTAGTGCAATATTCTTCATACACAACTCCAAAATCGGCTTTATGTTATTTAATGGGCCACGGTATTGCCACTTTTTCTCGACAACCGGCGCCACCGCGCCACTCTCGAACCCAAGGGACTAACTACGTTGTCGGCGAATTGACCCAATTTACTACGTACATTTTGTAATAGATTTTTTTATAGTTTGTGTTGCTGCCGCTAGGTGGCTTCCTCTACGTCAGCAGTGAAATTACCTATTAGAGATCGCACACCGTGGTCCTTTAAACACACGTCCATGAACAAAGTGCTTTAAACTGCTTAAAGATAATGTATCACGGCTTTTTTCGCGGGCCACGAAAATCATTGTTCATTTACATTTCGTTTGTTTATGGGGTCTTCATCAGGCACTTTTCAGTAAGAACCTCAGGAGTTTCTTACTGAAAAGTCCCTGAGGAAAACCCTGGTTGGGGTCGGAAATTTGCGAAATTTTGGAAGTTGACTTCCTATATATTATCATTTCGTGTGTCGACTTTTGTGCTCTCTCTCTTTTTTGGGAAAAGTTTCCTTTAAAAATTGAACTTAAAGATAATGTATCACGACTTCATTGTTTACATTCAATGTGTGTAAACATGCATGTTTATATTATGTTATTTTGAAATTTTAGGACATGCCGACCCACCAAAATGAATACTTTTGAAATAAACAGAATTTCTAGAGGTGCATGCCTCCAACAAATTACTCATCAGACAAAGAAAGCCTGGACATAAACAAACAAAATGTAAATAAACAATGAATTTCGTGGCCCACGAAAATACCCGTGATACATTATCTTTAATGGTCTTTCTGAATCCACTTTGATTTTCTGGTCGATCTGTTCTTGGTCATGGCCATCCGGTTTTCTTGCTCCAGGATGACATAGATGAGTGTGTTAGGAATCCATGTGGACAAAATGCTACGTGCAAAAACCTGCTGGGAGATTACCAGTGTGAATGTCCCTCAGGATGGACTGGTAAAAATTGTGAGAGCTCACAAAATGCCTGTGATGTGTCAGCTCCGTGTAAGAATGGCGGTGACTGCAAGAGAACACTAACTGGATTTAATTGTAGGTAAGTATAAGGCAACCTGAAAAAAATGGTGTTTTCATCATTTTTTCCAAAAGTAGGAGCTGGCGGGAGGTTTTTTTTACTTTTTATTTTCAGATTTGGCATCGCTTTTATGACAAGAATCAGCCTTATAGTCACCATAGCCCAAACCTAAGTCGTGAGAAAAACCTAGTTCCCAGGGATCGTTCGCTTTCTGACAATATGGCGGACGCGTCACTAACCCCTGGAATCAGCTTTGGTTTTTAGACCAGGAATCTTGGTCTAAGTATAGTTAACCTTTTGATTTGATCGAAAATATTTTGAAAATTTGTTCTTGGGTACATTTCACGGTTTCCTGTCAACCAATCAAATGCGTTAAATCCAAAGCTGATTCCAGGGGTTAGTGAGCGAGTGGTCCGAGGTTGTCTGAGAGAACTATACCCCTGGGGACGAGGTTGTCGTGAGAAAGTGATTTCTCTGTTCCAAAACGCTCCAGACCACGATTAGTGAAGTTGTTGAACGCTAGGTGGCAAACGTAGTCAAGTCTATGGGGGGGGACAGAGAAGTTTTAGGAAAATAAAAAATAAAGGACGGGAGCTTTTTGGCAGGCGGGCGGGGAAGAAAACATACATATTTTTTTAGTGGACCTAATCTCAAATATTTCAATTCAGTACGGAATTTATATGGACATTAAATGTGATTTTATATCCATATTAAAAACTCAGTTGCGATTGGTTAATTTAGTGTAGACATAAATTTGTGATTCAAAGTGGACATAAAATCGTAATTAATGTGGATATTAAATTTGATTCGTGTGTCCACCCAAGCCTGCGATACACGTGCTATACATGAACCAAATCAATCTGAAGAGGTCGCCACCATCGTTCCTTGGCTAAGACCTCTGAAAAGGGCTGGAACCCAGCACAAGATTCTTGTGCTCATCGCTTTTACAAATTATTTGATAAAATAATCATACCGAAAATTTAAATTTGTTCCAGTATTTGTAAAATTACTACTATTTTAACATTCCGTTGGGTGTTCGATGTTGTATTGTGGAAAAAAGAACGAACTCTTTCGAATCCCTACGCAATTCGCTGTGCAACGGTCAGAAATTCATCCGCCGCCAACAATGCATTTGCACTGTGCAAAAGTAGTACCGGTCTAGCCCTTTCCAGAGTTTAATGCGGGATTGAACTCTGGGTACGAGATTGGAACCAAATAAGCTCGTTACCTTTCAGCTGTCCAAGAAACTGGAAAGGAAAAACGTGTGAGGAGGATGTGAATGAATGTGAAAATAAATTCACGTGCAAGAATGGGAAGTGTACCAATACGTTAGGAGATTTCACTTGCTCGTGCAAAGATGGTGAGCTACGTCGTCTTACTTCAAGTAGGGCCGAATCGGTTAATATCGTCCTGGGTATAACAGAAATATACCCACGTTTAATGTCGTCCCACAAAACTATACCCCGGGTATAGTTCGATCTACAAAAGTACACCCAGTACCGTAGTTTTGAACCTAGGTACGAGTTAGGAACGGATCTCGCGTGATGAACCGGACCGCGCGCGATTGGTACTTCTGTCGTACACCTGGGCGGCATGTTCGTGACAAGTGCGTGAATTGAAAACATGTTTTTCGACTGGTCATGCTTGTGGTCATGTGACATTTGCGAGAACAATCTCGTCTTCAGGTGCTGTATCCAATCCTGGGTATACTTTTGTAGAACGAACTATACCCAGGGTATAGTTTTGTGCGACGACATTGAACATGGGTATATTTTTGCTATACCCAGGACGACATTAACCGATTCAGCACAAGTAGGCCCTATGCTCGTTCACACCAAGTGCGCATCGAAATCGATTCCCGTTAATCGAAATACGGAGATTTCAGAGAATACCGAAATTGACACATAATTTGCTCACAACTTGCTACCCTCAGAAGGATTAATAACTGGTTTTGCTGTGGAGGGTCCCAGAAATAAAATTTTGCTTCTGGGATCTCTACTAGAAAGTGCCTGAGGAAGACCCCGGTTGGGGTCGAACATTTGCAAAATTCGGAGACGCGTTTATGTTAATACTATCATTTTGTGTGTCTTTTTGTGCTTTATGTCGGACATCTATTAATTTCAGGTTACAGAGGGAAACTTTGCGAAGAAATGATT
Organism: Notospermus geniculatus; assembly: GCA_002633025.1. Lineage (NCBI taxonomy): Eukaryota > Metazoa > Nemertea > Pilidiophora > Heteronemertea > Lineidae > Notospermus > Notospermus geniculatus. Next base: position 46,855 of record NMRB01003027.1, read on the forward strand.
AACATGTGCGATAAATCGCCGTGTAAACACAACGGTGTTTGTAAACGCCTCCTCAATGGTTACATGTGCGCATGCCCAGACGAGACCTTGGGTCCCAACTGTGAGACTCGCGTTAATGACTGTACGAAGGTAACGGAACCATGTGGGCACCATGGTACGTGCGTTGACGGATGGCTATCCTATAGTTGCAGATGCCCCTATGGTCGTACAGGGCCCAAATGTGGAAAAGGTGAGTATAAGATTTGTTTCCCACTTGGCGAGATTATTCCGAGGAATCTAGCTGATTGGCCTCAGATCAGAGAGACCGATTGTTTGCATTTCGAAAAAGCTTGCTTCAAAAAGAATTCCATTATATCCAAATACCGGTCGCCGTTAGGAGAAGAATGAATCCAGGTTAAAAAAGAAAATGACATGAAAAATCCATTATTTAATATGCATTGTCTTGCGGGCATGTCGGCCGACTTGTTTTAAACAACATGTATACGAAATGCTTTACAGCTTTTTTGGCATTTTGTAGCGCAAAAAGTTGAATAGGTTTCAAACCCCCTCATTCCTAATAGGTAAAAATGAAAAGAAATTGCTGTGACATTAAATTAAATTGAATTAAAACGTACGCATGAACACTATGTACGCATGTACTGGAATGCATGAGAGGACCCCGTTATAAAAACTTTCATTATGGTCCCCAGACCATATTGAGATCACTCAGGTTCTTCTGTTTCTTCTTATTATTCCACCACTCGATTATTGAGCTAGCCTGGCCAAACTTGTGAATAAAGTTAACAACCTTTACCCGTAGTCCATTTTTATTTATTGGATCCATGGAAAGACACAAAGTGCTTTCCAAAATTCTCGTCATTTTTAGTGTATTTAGCTATTTTTGTGATCAAACCCCCTCATTCCTAATAGGTAAAAATGAAAAGAAATTGCTGTGACATTAAATTAAATTGAATTAAAACGTACGCATGAACACTATGTGCACGCATGTACTGGAATGCATGAGAGCACCCCGTTATAAAAACTTTCATTATGGTCCCCAGACCATATTGAGATCACTCAGGTTCTTCTGTTTCTTCTTATTATTCCACCACTCGATTATTGAGCTAGCCTGGCCAAACTTGTGAATAAAGTTAACAACCTTTACCCGTAGTCCATTGTTATTTATTGGATCCATGGAAAGACACAAAGTGCTTTCCAAAATTCTCGTCATTTTTAGTGTATTTAGCTATTTTTGTGGTGAACTGATGAACTTAAATCATGTAAATATTTCCCCTATTTTTTTTGTTTGGTTCAGGCAGGCGCGATGGATCCGTATCCGGCTCCACCACTTTGCCCTTCCTCTGACCTCTGAAAACAGGCCTCTGCCCTGTCCCTCCCCTCCCCATGTGGGGACCATCAATTTTGCTGTCAAGCAAATTTCACAGTATTCTAGTTGCCAGTGAGATCACTGCATTGACCTGTGCCAACAGCAAAGTGATTGATAAGTTTAGTAATTGATAACACCAAAAACAGAAAAAAACATTAGACGATAACATGTCGTTAGGTTATACGTACCATAAAAGGAATCAAACATAAAGGTTTAACTCTGAAGTAACTGAAGGATACACTTCATGTGTTGCCACCAGATGTCTCTCACTGCCTGAATTTTGGCTTTACGTAATAGGCAGGAGCTTCAACTTTTTTTGTGGTGAACGGGTACATGAATCTGTCAACTTGATGCTTTGAATTCCATTTCTGAGGATAACAGAGCTATTTTAAGCACAATTCCATGTGCAAATGTACGTTACGTATTCAAATGTACACAGACCCTGCGCTCTCATCGTTCGTGGGGTTCTCATTAATTCAGTTCTTTAGTATCATAAGATCAACTAGTCGGAATTCAACTAAATTTGCAGTAAACATGCAGAAGGGTCTTGCCTATCATATGGAAGGGTCAGAATGCAAATCTGTTGAGGTTTAAATGGATGCTGTCCACATTAAAATGCTAAATTTGTAAGTTGAAGCTTTATGCTTGATTCTTTTATGGTTATACACTACAAATAACTTCATTCATTTTGCAGACAAACCATCAAACTTCGACCTTCTCTTTCTTGGATACAATTCAACAAGCACAGCGAGTAAAGCTGTATCAGTGTCAGAGAGCGATGGCCTTACAATCGAATTCTTTGTTAGATTTGGTAAATACCAGGGAAACGAAACGTTCATAACCATGACAACTGAAAACCAAGGGTAGGTGATACGGCCATTAATTTGTTTTTCTCATGAATTCTTTCAAACGGCAGCACTGTTGAATTTCTTTTTAAAAATCTCTATAGTCCTTTCCAGATACAGTGGTGTGAATTAATATTCGAACAGAGGGAATTCATCAAAATTTGTCACTTCGGCGTTCCAATATCTATATCAAAAGTATTTGAAGTCAGTCCTAGATAGGCACTCCTCTAGTCTGATATGTTTTCGCTGAATACTGATGCTGGATATCACGAGAGTGGTGAAAATATCGAAATTTGACATATATTGGAAAATGTCAAAAACATCAAACTTGAATCTCAACATCGCAATATCAACTTCTGTTTCCAAACGCTGTCAGGTAATACCCCCATTCAACATGTTGTTGCAAGGGGAAAAATTCCACAAAATATCCAGACAAGATGGTGATAACAGCAAATCTCAAGAAATGCCAAATTTCGATATTTTCGCCATTCTCGTGATATCCAGCATCTGAATTCAGCGAAAACATATCAGACTAGAGGAGCGCATTCTAGGACTGACTTCAAATACTTTTGATCAAGATATTGGATAAATTTTGCCTTTAATGAAAAAGCTGAATTCCCTCTGTTCGAATATTAATTCACACCACTGTACCTAAGGCAAATCGCACTTGGCTAACCTTTTCAGTTTTGTTTAGTCTACAGTACTGCCAACGGCTTGACCACAAACACAGCCAATAGGCAAGGTGACATGCATTATAAACTAGGGATTTTGTGGTTTTGCTCACTACGTCTCAACTCTTATACCTGGTCCTTCCTCATCTCATGATCTGCTAGGCTATTCTGGCTCTGTGGCTGCCCTTCTTGTGGGCTGAACATCAAATTTGCCCATGAGCAAATTTCACATGTCTAGTTAATTTCTAAACTTACAAAATAATTTTAAAAGGTTGTCCAGAAATCTTCTTGTGTACTACGGTAAGGGTGTGACCCTGTCGATGCTACAAAACAGTCCAAAAGTTATCGATGCCTCTGTGAACAACGCTGATTGGCATTATGTGGTTATAAGGATTGGAAGAGGAAAGTTAGTACTTCATCGAAACGGGGTCAAGATGCTGGAAGAGAATCAGAGGTTCCTCGGGGTCAGTGGCAGGTAAGGGTCCCATTTCGACCATGATCATCTCATGAATTCATTGCCTAATCGTAAACTCCTAGAATCTCTATTGCATTACTTACTTAAAGGAGTTCGACGTCCAAGTTGTAAACAAACCAGTCTGTTTACAAACAGTGGTCGGCAAACTAGTTTTATTCCTTCGTGAAGGTGGCAGCACCTTAATGCCGCCAGAGACCCCAACTGACAACTTCATGACAACCAACATGTTATTATAGTCCTTTAAAACGCGATTTTTCACTTTTTCACATGAGATCGATAATACTTGGATATATTTGGATTATCGACTATAAAAGGTACATGTATTTTCACGGTCCTTTATAATCTGTGGGACACATGAAAAATTATATTACTTAATTATTACTTAGGTATAATTAGTTTCCATTCATCATTGAATTTTATTCAATTTTATGAAGAATCAGCTGAATCCGCCAGATCTGCTGATTCCGCTAATTCTACATGGCTAGTGCCATGGTCATGATGGTGTCAGTACGCAATGAAGATAGTGATGAGTGGAATGTTAAGTTAATGAACATATCGAAATCCTCGTTTCTCTTCACAGGTTGCATGTGACGCTTGGAACACCACCAAGCAAATTATTAAGAGGAAGACATGGGTTTTCTGGAGAAATCAGCAGATTCAATGTATACGGAAGAATCCTCGATACTGGAACGACCAGCAGTGTGCTCAACGAGTGCAAGAGGCACGCCCGAAACGGAGACATTTTCAGTTGGTTGATGTTTGACATGGACCTAGTGAACGTGAAAAAAGCTGAACCAAGCATTTGCGGTATTTCCAAGTTGTGCGACAAAGGATTCAAAGGGAAACATTGTAATATTCAGAGAGGTAGGCCATATGCAAAAAATGTTCAAAAATCGGTGTTTTCCTTCAGAATTGGGAGTAGCTTACACGAAATCGGTTGAACATAAGGGAGACAAAATGATGACAGTAGAACAGTTGTTCAGAGTGGTCGTGATTGACAAATATACTCTAAATGTACCTGTCCCATTCCTGAACTCGAAAAAGAATGACTAAATCCTAAGTTGAAGATAATAGGGTTGGGGTGTGGTCAGAAAGCGTAATGTCCTGTCCACTTATTTGTCCCACTCCGGAGCCCAGCAAAGAATGACAGCGTGCGATACCTTCAAATTAGGATTTGGTCTTTTTTTTCTGAGTTCAGAAATGGGGCAGGTAAGTGGCAGTTTAGAGTTCGGAAAAAAACAAGAAAAAATTAGGATACATTTTTTTATGGGCCAATCAATGAGTAAAGCTAGAAATACACCGAACGCGACGCGTATATTCGCGCGGCAAAGGCTTTGTTATTTTCCGCCGCACTGCACGCAAAGAAAGGCTTTCAAAGCATAAATCGCGCGCGTTGCCCTATCGCACGCGAATTGGCGTTCGGTGTATCCCTAGCCTTAAACTAGATTGCCTCGATCGTGTGTTGCTGGCGTTATGGTACACTCGGCCCCAGTGTTTAGTTGGCCGTAGGTATAGACCCACTAAACACTGGCATGATTGGGGCCAAAAATGATTTATAGTCAACAGATGGCGCTGTTTGACGAGATATCCAATCACGAGCCGTCATCACGGGTTTACCCGACGCCGGAGTAACACACTTTCTGATTGGCTATGATATGTGTACAAAATGTACACTGTGTATTCATACTTGCGCGATTGGAAAGTCAACAAGATCAACGCCGTTTGCAAATATGAGCAATGTTGTCACGCACCTGTTAGTCTGCCCCCACGTTTTGGACATTTTGAAGGGTACATAATCCAGTTGCCTCATGAAAGCTGCCGAGAATCACTAATTTGGTCCGTTTTACTGGCGAGTATCGCGCAGATTCCCAAATGGGGATTCCCCGAATCGACAGCGAGCGCCGTCTGTTGGTCATAAGTTGAGATTGGCGTCAACAATGGCAGTTTCTAAGCGCGGATAACGTAGTGGGTAGCGGTTTGAAACTGCCGGGGGAGTTTAGCGTTATGGCACACAACGATCTGATCGCAAGGGGGCAAAATCTGCTGTTTGATGCCAGGTGTTCGCTGGACAACGATGCGTGGAATCTTCTCGCCAACGATGTTCGTCCAATATCAAACAATACCAATAGTGATTTCGACTAGTCTGCGGTGGCTGGCGAGAAGACCGATGGCGACTAGGGGTGGCCGCATAGAAACTCAGCTAGCGCTAGCGGAGCCCATCTGACGATAGTGCTTTCCCATGCATTTTAACACCGATAGGCTGTCGAAGCACTAGCGGAGTTTCTATGCGGCTACCCTAGATCGCTTGCTATATCGCCTGGTGTCTTGCTGGCTAATAACGGCTGCGTGTGCTTTTTTTCAGACACAATAGCACCAAAGGTGATTTCCTGCCCGAGAAACATCATTAAAGTGAATGCGACCCACAGGTTGAACCATTACTCTTGGCCGAAACCTCAATTCTCAGATAATGTTGGAATTGACAGGATAAAAACAAATCATCGAAGCGGTAAATTGATTTTATATTTATTGGTATATTGAAAGTAGTTGCTGGAGTAGTCCAGTCAATATAGTGGTTAACCCTAAAAAATGCTCGAAGTCTGATTTTTGTCTGAGTTGCTAGCATTCGACCTACTTAAGCGGGGAATTCACCTGCCGTTTTCAACCTGATTTTGCTTTGCGACGTGCTTTGCAACTGGCCACTCGATCGCCATAGTGGACTTGCTAGACGTGATTTCCACCAATGGGGAAGATGTGATCAATTTCAGGTCGGCGACCGGTATCAGTTCCTTGCGATCGTATTCAATCGCAGGTTGCTGGTTGCAAAGCAAGACGCAAAGCAGAAAATCAGCAGTGGATTCCTAGTTTTAATGACATACTAATAAGTATACCAAAATCTTCTAGGGTGCGAATGCTAACCAGTTATGACTTATACATGTATAAACAATCAAAAATAACAAGAATCTTATCTATATGTACGAAGAACCACTGGGGTAATAATCAGTCAATTTCTGAAAAGACACAAGTGATTTGCAGATACAAAACTTCTACGATAAAACAGGGTAAAGCGGGGTTCATCGGCACACGGATTTTGTCCGATTCGTCCGTAAAAAATCGATCAAATTGACCTTCGTGTTGTCGTATCCGGAAAAACGAACAGGAAACGGACTGATCCGTGCGCCAATGAACCCTGCTTTAAACCACGGAAGTACCAAAACCACGACAATAGAGGGCGTGCAACTGGAGTATGGAACAGCCGCACCAGATTCACTGGATGTCCTATTTCAGCAGGGGTTTGTGTGAGTGCATGAAGAGGAGCGAGGTAAAAACCCCTGCTGTGGGAGGATGCAGAGAATATATTGGGGTAGAATACTTTTGTTTTCTTTCTTCCAGGTGAAGTATTTGCCTACGGAGAGTACGCTATAGAATATGTTGCATATGATGCAGAAGGCAACGCGGCCATCTGCCGGTTCAAGTTGTTCGTATTGGGTACGTTTCGTAGAAACCGGGTTATTGTTTGACGCGCATTTCACTAGGTCGACAAAAAAGGTTAATTTACACCCCCTCCAACCCGCAAAATAAGCTCCCGCCCTTGATTTTTTAAAATCAGATTCGCTCGTTGATTGGCAACGCAGTGCCACCTGTCGGAAAACATAATCACTATTTGTAGGCCTATGTCTGGAGTGTTCTGAGATACAATTGTATATAGTCAACCTTTAAACCATATCAAATCACATTCGTTCGAGCTTGTCTCGAGTTTGTAGGCGTTCTTGTACAGATTCATCGTCAGCGCAACCGTCTGGTGATGAAGGGCATATTCTAGTGATCCCGTACCTCAAGTAGTAAGTTTCCGTGAATGCGATTGGCTCACACCGCACACGTGACCATGAGGAATTTTGGCATGTCGACCGCTCTGACGTCACCAAAGGTGCGAGATTTCATAAAATATTGACCGGCAATGGCCGCCGCATTTTCGCTCTTCGCTCGGTTCGCAAATTCGAACGTCCATAGAACAAATGCAGGCTCTTCAAAGGGAAAAATACCACTCGCACTCTCATTTCTTGGCAGTAAGCAGTAGCCTTGATGCAAAATGGTCAACGCAATGCGTCCCAAACACTTAGCCGGAGCCAGTCGGCACACCTCAGTCAAGTCAGTCCAGCTGAGTGCGGATGGCGTAGACCTATGCTCTGTGGATGCATTGCATCCACATTGCGTCACGTCATATCTCTTGATTTGGCCCTACTTTTGAAGTGATTCAAATTTTTCATGAAAGAAATTGGTAGGGATAAAAAAATGTCGGGTAACAACCGAAATGTCCACCCTCGGGATACAACATTGCATCCCGCGGGGGGGGGGGGATATTTCGGCATGTCACCCGACATGGCGGGCAACATTTTTCTAATACACCAAATAGGGAAAAAATCAATAAAAGGTCCCCACCATTTTTTTTAAAAAGGATGTAAAACTTTTTTGTAGTCGCTCTTAAAGCACCACGGTATTGCCACTTTCTGTCGACAGCCGGCGCCACCGACACCATTCTCCAATACTGTAGTTAAGCCTTTCGCCCCAGTGTTGGAGAATGTATGATCACACTACAATGCATGTAGTAGCATGCGTGGTTTACCAAGTCGTCAATAGAGGTCTCCCTTAACGCGGGTAGGTGTAACGCAGGATTGGGAAGCAATAATGTGGTCCTTTAAGCATTACTGAGTATGCAAGCAATTAACCTCCGTTATGCAACACGGCATAAAGTAAGTTCATTGCGATTCATTGCAGCTTCACAGTGTCCAGATCCTGCACCACCACATAATGGTATGGCTGCCATCGGGAAAGTGAGCTGGGGGAAATTCGCCAAGATTCAATGCAAGAACTTCCTGTTCAGTTTCTCAATTCCACCGCCTCCGTTCTACACGTGTCTGGCTGACGGAACTTGGTATCCAGTCAAATCGAAAAACCAGCCATTGATTTTTCCACGTTGCGAAAGTAAGTGGTTCATACTCCGCGCAGCGTTTAAATTTTTTGACATTTGGACGAACTTTTAACACTGCCATTGACGCTAGATCGCCATCTTGAAAATCGTGACGTCATCGTGGGGGGGGGGGGGCTTCTTTTTGGTCTTTCAAGTGACGCGAACTTCTCTTTCAAAATGTTATTACATGTATTTACAGAAAACAATATTTATCTTGTTGAAAATAAAACAGAATAACTTTATTATCACTTTATATTTACTCTACCAATGTACTCTACCAATGTACCTTTGTACACCTATCTACAATAGATCTATATTGTAAGCGTAGAAAACGACGTGATGGGTGACCGCTTTACAAAAGAGAAGAATTTCTACGGTTCGCTCCGCGCGCGCACTATTTTTCAAGATGGAAACCTAGCGTCGATACTAGTGGTGATATCCTTGCCCAGATATCGCCACCTACCGCCAAGTTTGGGTGTTATGTTTACATGTACATGTACATGAATTTCGTACTTAACACGTGTATAGTAAAGGGTGCATTGATACGGATACATGTACACTCACTGGTCATAAGTATTGCAACATAGATTTTTTCTTAATTTCTCGGTAGTCAGTCAAAATGAAGACAGCGGAAATTCATTCACAACCGCGAAAAAAATTAAGCTGAAAATGCGCATCATTTTCGTGTTATTTGACAAGAAAAAATGCCCAATTTTGTCAAAAGTCGACGTTGTTTTCAGAAAAGTTAAATTTTCTTGATAACTGTGTCTTTTCATTGGTTGAAACTGGCATGGTGGGTCACATGGGATGTCAGCTTTTCATCAGCACCGTAATTTCATGCAAAATCTCACTTTTTCAGTTTTCGATAATTTTCGATAATATCAAATATCTTTTTTCAAAGTTTATATTTTTCAATTTTTTTCTAGTAAATCCTTGTTCATCATGAGGAAAGCGTGATCCAGTATCACATGAAAAATTTGTCATTTTCAAGTTTTGATATTTCTTTTTCATGGCTTGATATATTCATTAGCAGTGAGATTTTTCAGTCCGTATGACCAAAAAGCATGTTTTGCCATAGGCCCCCCAATATATATTTGAAAATAAATGTAAAGGCATGAGAGAAATCTTGAAAAAACCTCTGTTGCAATACCTATGGCCAGTGAGTGTATACATGTATAATGGTCATATTGTATTGTATTTGTATTGTATTTTGGGGTATTTTCGTGCCAAAATCCACCAAAAGTGATCAGTGACACGGCAGCATATCAGATATCTGATGGAGCTAACTGTCAGTGTAACGTTGAAAGAGGTGGGTTTTCAGGCTACCCCTGAATTCTGTGATATTTTCACTTTGCCTGATGCTGAGTGGGAGCTGGTTCCACAACCTTGGGGCAGCGCAGGAAAAGGCTCGGTCTCCAAGGGTAACTGTCCTACCCACCTTCTGGACTAACAGTCTACCCTCAGATGACCTTAGGGTACGTCTGGGTTGATGGATTTCAACCAGGTCACAGAGGTACTTTGGAGCGGTCCTGCTGATGCACTTGTATGCAAGCATCAGTACCTTAAACTCGACCCTTTCACGAACCCGCAGCCAGTGTAGTTCGTTCAGCACAGGTGTGATGTGGTCCCGCCTGCGAACACCAGTGATAACTCGTGCAGCACAATTCTGCACTCTTTGAAGTTTATCCATGAGGCTCGCAGGCAGGCCATACAACAGGGCATTGAACTGAAATAATAGCATTGGAAATTTAGCATTTTATAAATGTGCATAGTATCCCTTTAAACCTCAACAGATTTGCATTCTGACTCTTCCATATGATAGGCAAGACCCTTCTGCATGGTTACTGCAAATTTTGTTGAATTCCGACTAGTTGATCTTATGATACAAAAGGACTGAATTAATGAGAACCCCATGGACGATGAGAGCGCAGGGTCATCTCTGTACATTTGAATAGGCTAACGTACATTTGCACATGGAACACTAACTGTGCTGAAAATAGCCCTGTTATCCTCAGAAATGGAATTCAAGGCATAAAGTTGACAGATTTATGTACCCCACTACCATAAAAAAGTTGAAGCTCCTGCCTATTACGTAAAGCCAAAATTCAGGCAGTGAGAGACATCTGGTGGCAACACATGAAGTGTATCCCTCAGTTACTTCATCGTTCGCAGTTAAACCTTTATGTTTGATTCCTTTATGATGATATCTTCTAGCAAACTTCCCCCCATTCCTACGAGTTATTTTGGGCTTGTTGAAAATACCAATCGACAAGTGTGACAACGACAGGAAGAGAGCCCTTGGTGACAAGTTGTCTCAAATTATCAATGGGTAAGTTTACAACTTGCTGACAAATTCTCCCATATCATCACAAGCTAAGTTCAAGACTTGCTTAGGCCTTTTTACACGGTGTAGGTTCGAGGAAACCTACCTCCACCCTCCTCGGGCGGGTTCGGTTCAGGATGGACTGATCGCTTTTACACGGTGCGGGTTCGGTAACTCGCCTCGATCTAGTTCGAGGTCGGTTTGTTCAAATGCATGCCACTAGATGGCATCAACATTTACAGTTAATATCGTAAGTAAACAAAATCCCGTAAATCTATACTATAAAAGGCAAAGTGCGATTCTTTGTCCGCTATGCACTGAAAACCGGTGGTATTTAGTGCATAACGGTCATGTTCAACGGATAGGGTATCACTCATAGGTGGTTTTGCACAAAAAATAAGTGCAACTTTTGGCCTGCAAAGTGTGGTTTTAAGGCATTTTTCTTTATGGGAACTTCCCAAGTTTATTTAAAGCTGAAGGGGAATTCCAATGACCTACTTATAATAAACAGCGGCTGATAAGCAGATACACGGTACAGATAGGACTCATGTGAGCTTACAACTGTAGTATACCATGAATCCGGGTCATCTTCGCTTCAACAAATAGTATCGTATTTGGTCGGCATTCATTATCAGTTGTCACACTAGGCCTACCATTCCCGTGAATCTGAACCCAGGGCCGGATCCAGGATTGACAGAAAGGGGGTGTAGCTCGACGGAGGGGTGCGCACCCATTTGACAATATCTGATGCATTTCCCTGGCATCTCAGAGCAAAATACTCAGTGTCACATGGGGAAGGTATCAGGAGGACACTTTCACTTCGGACATTTCACCCTGGATTTTGCCCCCTCCCCCACATTTAGCACTGTATGACCTCTACATGTATGTCGTTTTCACTCCGAAGTTTTCCTCCTGAAACACCGCTTAGCTATTCTTCACTATTCGGGATTTCTACGGCAGTACTCTGCGTAATGGATTAGGCCTACTCCCTGCCTGGATGGCATCACCAGTATCCGGACACTCACCCCGCAGGCCCCCTCCCGACATAGGACTTCTACCCCTAGGACATCTACCCCTGGACATTTACCCCCGTAGGACTTTTGCCCCACTAGGACATCTATCCCCAGACAGAAGTCCTATGGGGGATGTGCAGGGGG
>NMRB01003028.1:16620-79239 GCA_002633025.1 Notospermus geniculatus
TCACGTTGACACTTTTCACGCGCCACGCTTCACGTTTTCCTTTCGTTCCTCGGAGAAAGCATGTCACAGGACAGGTAATGTGTGTCTCGTTGTGCGCTGAATCGAGGAACGAAAGGAAAACGTGAAGCGTGGCGCGTGAAAAGTGTCAACGTGAGCTCTATGGAACTGGAGCCTTATGGAACTTGTTTTGAGTGCGGGTGCACGGTAAGAAACCCTGATTACCTCCGAATAAATTGTATCGGTCTATTCTGCAGTTTTTTTCGCTGGTGGCCTACTATAAACTACTAGTAGTTTTTATCTACGCAATTCAGACTGACCTATCAGACGATGTCTTTCAGCAGTAGCTACACGTATCTTGGGTCGTTTCCTGGGAAATCTAGAAATGATCCACGCACAAGCTCACTCATAAGATGGTTTCTGAGAAGAGTAGGCGGCCATCTTGAAAATCCAATCCTCATCCAGGGTCGGTCTCCCCGGATTACCACAGCAACCAAAAAGCTGGCCGTTGGCACGATCGTTGTTGATGCACATGTCACCGCGACCTGTCCCAGTTCATATAATAACGTATCATTTAACTGTAAATTTCCGATGTAATCCTTGGTGGGCCGATTAAAAATCCATTTAAAAACAGATTTATTTTCATTTCAAACACCGACATGGATAAAATGATGGTTTATAATAGGGTTTGGTGTACAGTTGTGGCCCAAGTTATCGTAGACCGAGTGGATTTTTGTGAGAACGAAGGGCATGAAGGGCACCATCAGTCCGAAGGCACCGTCATCACGACGTTATTATAGGGGTTGTTACAGTTGCTTCTCTATGTTTGTGGGCGATCTGCATTATAGGGAGTTTTAGAAATCAAACGATAAACGTAACCTTTACGACAACGTTATTTTTCATACTACACATTCACCAGATCTATTCGTAATAACGTTGTCGTTAACGTTTACGTTTATCGTTTGATTTCTATACCTCCCTAATAACTCCTGTGAGAAACGTCTCCTAGGTGGAGCAGCGGCCTTAGAATCCCTGACAACCTCAGATGGGGGGTGGAACATTATTAGCGCTGAAGGGGTGAATATATACATATCGTCAACTCCGAATCCTAACCCCTGGCCCCTATCCCATACCCTTGGCTTGATACCTGATCCCCCCTCGTAGCCGCTAAAGCCTCCTAATACAAAGTCTTACCCTACCCTGACTCTAAAGGCAGCCGTTCCCCAAGATACTGGGTACTGTACCCTGTTTCATATACGACATTTACACCTTTTGTATTATTAGCCCTTTCTTGGTCGTTCTTTTCGGTTGGAAATATCGTCGTTTTTGTGCATGGCCATCATTCACAACCACGCCCCACGAACCTGTGCATTGGACAGTCGTTAATTCTAAATTCCTCCAAACTCCAGTCGCATTTTCAGCTACGCAGTTCCATCCTGGTAAAGCCATCGATCTCTTCATCACTAAAGCTTCGCTGGCTCCAGCGAACCAAGCTGTACAGCGCAACCAAGCTTAATGAGCCCGAATGTCAATTATTTTTAGAATCCCTTTGATGTTGCCGCCAAAGCGTTATGCAATGTAGTTTCAGCTAAGTTGTTTTCGTGCTGTGAATCGGCTGTTTTCGTGCGAGTACCCCTCACATGCCTCATTTAGAGTCACAACTTAGATTTTTTTCTCCTTGGGGAAACCCGTGATTCATTTCCAAATTGTTCACGAGACGATACAGGGTGAGTGCCCCAGCGAGGAAACTCAATCATGGCGAAATAAAAATATGGGTTGGACTTCAAGAACCTTCCTCAAAGCAAAGCCTCCGCAAGAGTGAGGGTGCCGTCAGTCGACTGGTTTCTTACCCTTTATCGTGCTTTCGCCATGGCATCGAAGACGAAACCGCCAGCCAAATCACCCATCCGCATGCCCCACCTCCCTGAGAACATCAGGGGTTCTTAGCGCTCGCTCCCTTCGTCACCGCACACAAACACGAAGGGAGTGAGCACTAAGAACCCCTGATAGTCAGCCAGCCAAAACCTCTAATATAACTTTTGATGGCATTGGATGTTAAAGTTGTTCCAATGGGTAGGTAAGTATGACTTTGAAATTGCCTTTCAAAATCACCCGTTGGCCAAGGTGATTTTGACCTCTGAAGGTCAAATTTGAAGGTCAGAGGTCAAATAACTGACTTTACCATTGGACTCAAGAACTGAGCTTTGTACAGGAGAATGGGACCAGATGTACAGCTAACCTTTAAATGGTTGGATTTACACCCCATAAATGTATTACCAACAGATAGAAACATGGTGCCTCTTAATCACCTGAGCATGTTTTTGTAGTTTTTAACCAGTTACGTAACTGGGAACGGCGGTTTTATGTACTTTGACCCATTTTATGTTAATTTAGAAAAGAACGTCATTTCTTATTACGTAACAACCGAAAACAATTAAAAACATGCTTATTTGATTAAGAGGCACCATGTTTCTATCTGTTGGTAATACATTTATGGGGTGTAAATCCAACCGTTCAAAAGTTAGCTGTACATCGGGTCCGTTTCTCCTGTACAAAGCTCAGTTCTTGTGTCCAATGATAAAGTCAGTTATTTGACCTTTGACATTGAAATTTGACCTTTAGAGGTCAAAATCGCCTTGGCCAACGGGTGCTTCTGAAAGTTCATTACATGACCTTACTTACCCATGCATTGGAACAACTTTAACATCCGATGCCATCAACACTTTTATTAGAGGTCTTTTTGGGTATTGGCTGGCTGACTATGATGTTCTAAGGATGATGTCCCACCAGAGCATTGCAAATATGTCCATGGACGTTAATTTCAATTCCGAGGTCCCTGAAATGTCTGAGACCCGTTCAGCCTTATGAACATTTTGGTTTGCAGCTGCACCCAAAATTAGACGCCCAAGTATCTACAGCTGTAAGAAGTAGTTACTTGCTTTCTTAAGTAGTTACTTGCTTTCTTTTTAACTGCTCTGGCAGCAGACAGTTTTACGAGGGCCCGGCTTTAAGTTGCCTCTTGCTACATGTACACCCTTAGTCAAAAGTAAATAGACAGCTACTAAATTCAATATTTCCTAATATAGCAGCGAGGCACAATTTTTCTTTTTATTTCCATTGATAACAATTGCTTTGGCACCTTCTTAGACCAAAATTATCTTGCTGTCCTTTGAACTGATTTTTTGGTGAAAGTTTGAATTTTCATAAAAAAAAAATGATTTTTTATTCGGGAGTTGTTGGTGATCGCACCTATGCCATCTTGAAGCACATTTGTTTCTGAGTAGAATCTAGCTTTCGGATCCCATGGATCTGTAGGGGGGACAAAGTTACAGAGGGACTTTTGCAGTGATTTTGTTCGGTTAGCCAAGTTTGTTCTTCCACGTGCTCTTCCGTATTTCATACCGACCAAGTGTTGAATATTCAGCAGTTCTCCGTCACAGAGCACACGCTCGGGGCAAACCACATTGATTGCGTTGCATCATTATTATTGATTGTATTGTGCACTATAGTTTAGTTTTGAACGGGCAAACATGCTTTGTGGTTAGCTCTCTGCGGTAATCGCCTATAGCTCGGAACGTCATCCCGGGCCACTTAGGCCTTATTGTTATTCACATTATTTCTTATTGAAATTCCAAAGGCTCGGTCAAATAGGCCCAGTATGAATGGCGATTATTATTCGTGACCCTGAACTTGCCGCGTCACAACTGGTTGGTTATGAATGTCGTTTCAGACTGGCAACTGGAAAACCCTAAAATTGCTTGTAAGAAACCATCAATAACTCGGTTGCAGAAGCTTCAATTCTTTATTTCAAAATATCATTGTGTCTGGAAACAGTAGAGCTGTAAAATGCTCAGGTTCTCGATTTTGCGAAGGCGATAATAAAAAACCTCATTTTTTGACAAAATTTCAATCTTTCACAAAAAAGTCACTTAACTGTATACCTGGTTCATTTCGGTGGAAAGAGGTGCCGAAGCAGTTGTTATGAGTGAGTATAAAAAGAAAAAATGCGTTTCATTAATATTAAAAGAAATATTGAATTTAGTAGCTGTCTATTTACTTTTGACTAAGGGTGTACATAGGAAGATAGTTGATCCTACAGTTGTTCGTCGTTCTCGTCTTAAGATCTAGGCTGTATTCCAAGCAGTGCCGGCGATCAACCAGGCGAAGTGTTATATCTGCCAGTGTTTCTGTGGGTGAGTGTGTCCCTATTGCTTGGGAAACGCTGGCATTTAGATCGACATGTTTCTCTGAGTGTCCCCTGTTGTCAAGTCGCCGCTTATTCCGTCAGACAATAGTAGGGGAACACTCACAGATGGGGAACACTGGCAGATGTTACACGGTGTTCTGTCCTGCTTTGTCGAATCTATCCACGGACTTGGATCATCAACGTGGCTTAAGTTCTTATAAACGACCTTGATTCTTCAACTTGTGTGTGTAGCATAAACCAGAGTTAACACGCAATAATGAGACAGGACTTATCTGGTGAATGATCACCCTTGTCAGATCGTAGCTGCGAAAATGCATCAATTTCCGTCGGGAACCTCGGCCAGGAAAAAATCCATCAACCTTTCCGGTAAATCCTCTTTCTCACCGTCTTGTACGTGGTAAACCTTTCATAGATTATCTTGAATCAACTTCTGATTACCAGAACAGTACGTTGTCGTTACAATATCATTTGCCTTTACTCCAGTAAGCTGCTTTCGGGTGCTGTCAGCAAGACCTTGTTGCTAAAGCCATATCTTTTTCAAAATTTGAAACGCTGGTGAAATCACCCCTCTCATTTGAAGACGGATGAATCCCAAGCCAAGTTGTGTACAGCAGAGAGTGAAGTGCTAGAAGAAGGCCACCTTCCTCTGGTGGCGAAAATATCATATGATGTTTGGGTCATACACTTGTTCCTTGATTTTGGCCTAAGTTGCGAAGGGCTTCGACTCCTGAGGAAGAAGTTGTTTTTTTGGGAAAAGTCGGTGGAGATCGGGAAAATAGAGAGGAGGTTGCGCAGCTTTCCGACACCAACTTCAACTACGAGAATGAATTGCAGTCCGCTATGGACATCATTGATAAAAACGATTTGATAGAAGTTTTCAATTCGTCAAACACCATAAATTGAAGGCAGAAAAATTTGCCCTTATAAATCGGAAATGCGGACATAAATAATGAATATTGAAGTCGTAATCCTTGTCGTTACGACTTGAAGCACGACTGTAATATTGGCGATTTAGGTACACTTTCGATTACGAGTCAAAATTATTCTGCCACAAAGTTATGACATTTTACGATTTGCAAATGTCTATCAAATCGTTTTTATTATGGATGTCTACAGCGGACTGCAATTCATTCTGGTAGTTGAAGCCGGAGTCGGACATGTCGGAGTCGGCAAGCTGCGCAACCTCTCTAATGTCCAAGTTGTCGGTGAGATGCTAGTGGATGTGGCAAGTTACTGGATTTTGACTTCTAGTGACTAGACGTATTAATTGTCTTCCACGCCATTAATGCCCTTGTAGCTGTGATATTGACGTACTCGGAGCACCTTCGCGTTCTTCTCGAGTGATTTGTCCAGTGATACACAGCTCAGACATGAACTCATCAAGGATGAGGCTAACTTCATTAGTCCTGTGATCAGGGGTTGATGATAAATCCACCGACCGCTAATGACTCGGTTTGGTGTGTGTCGTACAACAGGGAGGATTGCAATGGACGCCACTTCGATAAGGTCTTTGCAAATTCATTTGATATAGGCAAAGAAATGGACAAGACCAAACTGCAGCTGTGGGTTTTCTCATCTGATTCTCACCAGTCTGTCTGGGCTGACACCCATCTAGCCTGGTTTGAATCCGTCACATTTCCCGCTTCTGAGGAGCTCAGAACCTCAGCCAATCATCGTATGCGAAGGCTAATCGACCTGCCAATCAAAATCCGTGTTACAAGAAGAGAAAGTGCCGAAAGGCGGTTTGTTTCACGACTTCTGATTGGCTTGGAGGCAGGGTCAAGTAGGGGTCAGATTCATTTATAATAAGATAACGCAAAAGATGACATGATTGGGACAAGGCTAAAGACGCAGCCAATGGCCTTGTTTGGAGAAGATGGGTTTCTAGGCAGTGACCATCGAAAAGAAGGTGGGAAGACAGACAACAGCCGAATTGAGCAAGCAAAATGAAGAAAGGAACTTTATTTTATGCTGCAGAAGGCAACGAAGAGAGCCAAGCATCTCTGAAAAAAAACACGGCTAATTAACAGTCGTCGAATTAGCTGAGTGATGACAGGTTAATTCATCGCCAATACTGGGACATGTCAATTGTATTTTTTTCTTTCGTCTGACCTGGTGACAACTCCCTAATCCCAGATCAGGACATTGTCCGAAGTGTCTTATTCTGTATTGGACAATGATGTATTGTCCGGCATCATAAGCCCGTGATCAGCTTCTGAAAAACACCTTTATCATGGCGTGATGGATGGGGTGTCCGGATTCTAACCGTATTGACGGCTACTAATCAACCTGTTACAACCTCGACGCCACGCGAAGCTCTTGTGTATATTTGCGTAATTGTGCATACAACAGTGAAGCCTGGGTGCGGTTTTCTGTCGGTTTGATGCAGTGGGGTCCGCTTTCCTTTGGACATCGGGCAAGCAGGTGATCAAAGAATGTCATTGTTTCAATTACGTTACAAGAGCACTTGGATTAGCTTCTTGTCGAGACTGATTGAGTAATGTGTTTTAAAGTTCGTTTGTTAAGCTTCTTCGATGTCCGAGGTTAGGCCTCTCCAAACTGAGGCGATTCCAGGTGCTATGGGTTGTTTCGTAAAACCAAAAAGCCAATTCGAAAGTATTGTTACTCGATTTTTGAATAAATTGTCTCTAAATTCGCGGTTAAGAGAGGGGCGTCAACCCCTCTCTTGCTGGCTTATCTATTTTTGGTAGTGAGGGGGAACAGCAGGTGTCTGAACGACACGCGAATATTAACTTCACTTGAAGTTATTGGAAAATATCAAAGGCGAGTCACATTGGTGAAAAAGCAAGCCACAGTAAAATCAGCATATCCATACAACTGGCCCAAGTTTCGACCCCCAAGACTGACGAACTCCCTAAATTATCGGTACAAGGCAAAGACACAAACAGTACACCCATTGTTGTGTAACCAGAGGTGTATAGCTATGTCAAAGAACATAAGGGAGTCCTCGTCAGGTGTGACAGGAGTCAACGTCCTAGGAATGCAAGTCCGCCAAACAATAGCCCGCTATTGTAAGGTTATATTCGAATGGTCATGGTCTCTCTAGCCAAATATTCTAATCCCTCGCTGAACAATAAAACCGGACTTTGATTTCAGGGGGATTTTGATTCCTGTCACACCGTCTTCCTATGCTGGCTGTTCAACCTAACGAGTTACATCCCTTCGTGGGCCCACAAAGGGATTACGGTACAAATGGACAGGCCCTGGTGCAGAGCATTGTCCAAGCTATCGTAACCGTAACAAGAGTGGATCGTGACTGATACGTTGGATACCAGTACATGATCTATACAGGGCAGGCCGTGAAAATTTTCAACCACCTCGTTGTTCATCGATAGGCCTGCGGGCACGTTTCCACAGAAGTCGCTGGTCCCCATCTGATTCTCACCAGCCTATCTGTCCTGACGCCCATCTAGCCTGGTTTGAATCCATCACATTTCCCGCTTCTGAGAGCTTTGACGCCTCAGGCAATCATCGGTGTGCGAAGGCAAATCGATGCCAGTCAAAATCCGTGTTACAAATGTGTGCGGGAAGAGAAGAGAAAGTGCCGAACGGCGACTTGTTTCACGAGTTCTGATTGGCTCGGAGGCGGGGTCAAGTAGGGGTCAGATTCATTTATAATTCATGAGTTAACGCAAAAGATGACATGATTTGGACAAGGCTAAAGACGCAGTCGATGGCCTTGTTTGGACAAGATGCTGGTCCCAAACTTGGACACGGACTCTCGTGGATTTTGTAGTTCCCATCCGCGGCGTATAGAACTACTGTTGTATGCACATCATGGCCCTCTGAGGAAACTAACTTGCACTGATGAAATTCATTTCGCTTTCTTTACGAAGAGCGTGTGATGTGCAACAATTCAATCCTCTCTCTTGTGTGACATCTCAAAGAAAATCGTTCGGGAAAGAACCTACTGAGGGAATTGCCTGTAAGATCCAGCAATTACAAGAACTAATTACCATCTCAGAGTTACTCACACTCTCTTTCCTATCATTATCCTATAAATTTTCCCTTGCCCGTTAATTTCCGTACTCCTTGATCAAGTTCATGTCAAGTAAACAAAACCAGGCGTACATTTCTTCATGGCAAGCACGTCATTTAGCAAACTTGATCGTGAGATGGAGTAAAGATGCATTGCAGTAAAAAACTCTCGCGATGTTATGGGAGTTAATTAGCGACGTTAACTACTAATTAACTCGAGTGATTGGTTATAGTTTCGTATCAGTCATGAGACCGGGTTATCTATTTACATTCAAAATGATTTCGATTTTGTCGACGCTGTAGTTATGACCATTTCGTGTCATATAAGCCAGGTGAGGGTGCATTGCACACCCGTGCAGTCTTCCTTTCTTTTCCGTTTCCACCACTTAAAAAATATGCGAAAGTAGGCCTATCCCTCACTGCGTGGCGGTGTCATTTAGTTGTTGGTGTTGTCGTGGATAAAATCCTGCCACCTCCTCTGCACACGCCGTCTTTGCATCTGTATCAACAGGTAGCTGGCGATTGAAGTCGTAGGCTTTGCTACATGTATTTTGATCGATCAGTTTCCTGCTTTTGTTTAACGAACCCGTCATCATCACCACTTTCTGCCAGTGTACGCATGTCGCCATCACTTCGGCTCTTTCAATCATGAAAGAGAGGGCTAGGGTAGAATATCTGCTTTTAGTAGGGCGGGTTATGCATTGTGTGGCACTTATTCCGTCACATCCGATGTTAACTTTGATTGTAAACGCGTTTGGAAAACTGTATCATGTGCCATTAAACCGAACCCGCGTGATAAAATGAGACTGAACTTGATTTCAAATCTCGCTTGCCTTTTGGTGATCAATTTCAACAAGTTAATAAAATGACCCATTGTCTCTCTTTGTGTATAACATAACATGATGTGGCCCACTAGCGGCATACAAAGACTTTACCCCCGTACCGGGCCCCGTACGTGCTGCCTGACAATACCTCTGACCAGTTTCAATGTCATCGACAGAATTCAATTTCCACAATTGATTTCACATATTACAAGGGGAGCTGGCACTCTCGTTTCCCTTGTGCCCATTTATATATGAATAATGCAGAAATGCCCGGATACGAGCTTGTGGATCCAGTAACACAAACAACGGAGTCAGTCAAATGCATCGGCGTGGTATAATGGATAAAACCGACCACAAACTGGCGGCTGTTCTCTGAACTCGGCAGCAGGTGTGGACTTCATGAAATGAACATGTAGCCATGTTAACCCTTTCATTCCTTCGGTGAAAACCTGTGCACTAGGAAAATCCGCTCTCTAATCTCACGTGAACACAACCTCAGACCGAGGTGTGACAGCAGCGACATTTCCAGTGCAACTTCAAGTCCAGATGTGAAAGCCAGTACTTCCTCACCGGCCAGTATGCAGAGCGGAGAATACTTCTTGTCTTTCTCGCACGCTGGCTCCGAACATCGCCATTCCGCGTATAGAAGTTATTCACTGACGTCACAACGGTCACGTGACTGCAAGTCAATGGCCGGCGACGACGTCAAAACTATTACGACATGACATTTTGACACCAGGATCTGTGTGTTGACGCTGTGTCCATGCCATGACGTCGCTTGACATTTTGACGGCCAATATGGCGGCATCGTGTCGTCATGGGAATATGACGTCACGTGATGAACATCTACACTGGTCGACGAGAAAGTATGAATTGGCTAGAGAGCGTGACGTCACTGTTGGACCAACATACTTCTCATAAAACCAACCTAGTTTCTGTCAGTGTGTCCCGTCATTTTCAGGGAAATGAGCAACAGACTGATGATATCTGTAGGACAGCTGGTTATGCACAACAGATATCAATTTTGACTTGAAAACCTGACCATCTGACACAACAGACACAACATCTGACTTGACAGCAGTGTTTGATCTGTTATCAAACCCAGTGTGTATGAACTCTTTCAATCTGTGTGTAGGGCCTATTGGCAGGTGATCGTAATTTTATGATCTGTACATCAGCCGCTACATTGCACGACTATTGCCGGCAACAATGGTCGGATCTCAAACGATATCATCCTGAAGCCGGAAAAAGACTAACTATGTATTGATATTCTAGCGGCTCGTTCTGTTGCGTAGTGAAAAAGTATTGTTCGCTTGCCGATCAGCGACTGCTGTTGTTGATAGCCTTTGGGCTGTGTACATGGGCGTGTACGTTTTCATTTAATGGCTAGTTTCTGTTTAATACTGTAGAGTGCATTTTGGAAGGCATTAAATGAAGGGTCTCCGGTCGTCTTTGCTCCAACGCCAAATTAACGGCTGTGACGGATTTTACAGATAAATGCATGTGTGGCACCCTGTTGCCTATTGTAGAAGGATGTATCTCCAAAATGTCGCCAACATCACCACAGGGGACACAGCGGAACAGCATCGAAAATGGTGTTGAAGTTTCGACCAAACCTTGGTTGTGACACCACAAGGGACTGAAGGGATAGGGGCACTGTCTCCGTGTCATCTGTGCACTATTTTCCAACTGTTCGCCCTTGGGCCGTATTCTAGAACGTTCCTTAACATTAAGGCCCACCTTAAATCTATTGTTCTCGATGGTTTTACAATAGACTTAAGGTCGACCTTAACGTTAAGGAACGTTCTAGAATACGGGCCAAAGTGTTAAAAGCAGGAAACTGAAGTCTATCAAAATAGACAAGTATCTAACTCCCATGAGTTGATATAGACGCGGAGTCGGCGAGTGCATGAGGGGGCGCCAGTACTTCATCAACGACAACAACAACTAAACGACACTGCCACGCAGTGAGGGATCACTTTCGAATATTGTTTTGATTTCAACTGGTTGAAATTGAAAAGAAAGGAAGATTGGAATGCATGCCTCACCTAGTTTATCTTATTAAGAGTTTCGTGTACCGTTTCCTCTTGATCGGCAGTCACAGCATGCTTGCCGAACAGCGGAGCTGATTTACGTCCTGACATAAGTTTTACTATCAACAGCCCATAAACATCACCTACACCACAAGCGTAAGACCTGCCGTACACCTTGACTTACGGCTTTTTTTCAAATCAGATTAAATAACTGAGCAGTCTCGGCTAAGTGGGGTTGGACATTGGCCTTGAAGCAAACTACGTTCAACATGCATGATTTTTGTGCAAATGCTGACACAACCGGGCCGTATGCATCAAACGAAGATTATCTTGAACTCAGGTTGAGCCACAACTTTTCCATTGTCACATCATGCCCTGGCAAACCTGAACAATTGAAAAGTTGTGGCTCAACCTGAGTTCAAGATAATCTTCGTTTGGTGCATACGGCCCTATGGATATATCTGACATTAGTTGAAATGGCACAAGAATATACACCAGGGTCCATATTCATAAACATACTTAAGTCAAAGTCTGAAGACCAAGTGTGAGACTTATCCTTTGTTCAACACAAAAGATAAGTATCATACTTTGACTTAGGTATGTTTATGAATATGACCCCTGGCCACCATCTTTGTTGGAATATGCTACAGTTCGGCGAAGAGCGTATAGGAACCGGGAGACATTTTATCTGAAATCTATTTAATATTTTCTCTTTTCAGCGAATGGTAACTTCAGCAGTGGGGAAAACAAGCGAACGAGAACTGCCTACACACGACATCAAATACTCGAACTCGAAAAAGAATTCCATTTTAACAGATATCTCACTCGGAGGCGGCGGATAGAAATTGCGCATGCGCTGTGCCTGACTGAAAGACAAATAAAAATTTGGTTCCAGAATAGACGAATGAAGTGGAAAAAGGAGCATAAGCTTCCGAATACGAAACTACGGCTCCCGGACAATCACGATCCTCATATTACGGATTTAAGCGCGGCAATGCCGCACGAACAGGCTGTAATGAGAGAGGGGATAGCGACGTAAGCAATGTATGGGAATGCATGTACATTTGATGCACTGTTTGTGCCTGTGCTAAATCATTGCTCACCGTATTTATCTGAACGACTTCGACCGACGGGCGCGTGCACGAATACAGGTTGGCATGAGCTCTGCATGAGTGTTACGTCACGATGACGCCAACAGGTGGCGCTGTGCTGACAGAAATCGTACAGAACATGGCGTCATACAATGCAAGCCTCGTTTTGTGACAAGTAATGTCGTCAACTGACCTGGTTTCGTGGCTATGTTTTGTCGTAGTTTAGAAATGTCACTCAACTTGTTCTGTGTTTGGACTGAGGAAGAAATGGACGGAAATGGAATAGCTGGCCCTTAGACAGGAGGCCAGAACTTGTAACAAGGCGCTGGAAGCATTGTCCAGCACAAGAATGGTGACTTTCGTCGATTATGGTGGGGATGGAATCCTGCTGGCTGATGTAAAGGACCAAGATTTTTTTCAGTAAAGCAACCAACACTGGTTTCAGGTTCTACAGTGGGTATGCAGTTCAACCGGGGACCAACCATAGGTGAGACTTCAGATTTATATGGATTGGCGAAAATTGACTCTCAGCGAGCCGGTCAGTTACATTATGTAATGTAGGCCTACTCATGACAGGTCTACATCGATAAGCAGCGCGTTCGAAAACTTACTCGGGCCTGGCACGACAGCGTTACCGGAAGTTCTTCAAGTCGAGCCTGTCGCGTCAGGCGCTACTAACCCTCTCCCCTGAGCCGGTTGCTTCGGGAAGTATCCCAGCATGTGGAGCATGATGTCACTTCCGAATGTAGATCCACACAGCCCTCGCATACATCGATCCATACATCGGCGTGCAAAAGAAATAAAACGCTGTCGTGTTAGACACGACTAAAGTGTCATGGCGGACAATCAGCCAGAGCGCATCCGCCTTGACACTTTACTCGTGTCTAACACGACAGCGTTCTTTTATTGACCTCCAATGCGCATGTCTGAAAGCGCTAGTGCCTGGCCGGTGGAAGGAATCGAACACGCTAATGAAGTAAGGAGAACGAATCTCATGGGATGGTATATGGTATCAATTCCAATTCAAGCTAAAATCAAAATCCTGCGAAATACTCTGTTGCTTTTAACTCTAAACAGTTCTTTCCTCATTTGAAATTACCGGTCTCACCTCATTTCCGTCTTGCCAACTGACATTGGCAGTGAATGGCCACTTCTTAGAGGGTCCATGTTCAGAAAATTTTCGATATTTACTGACCTATACCAACGCGGCAGGGGCCTATAAAGCGAATGGCTCGCGGGGTTTGTTGTGGCGCCATGACAGTTGTTCATCGATATCAAGCACCATTTTGAGAAAAAGGCAAAAGAAGGATTTTAGTTTAATGGGAAATGCATTAGACAGCCAAACTTCGGAGGGGGATTCTGCAAAATCTGCCGCTTCAAAATCAATGAGAATAGTACAGAATGTACATCTTGACCTACTGAATTGGAAAACGTCATTAACCCATTTTAACAAATTTTTAATGGAACCTCGTCCCCAGTGTTTACATTCGCATATTTGCACAGGTGTTGCATATGGCTGGAGCACGGCTTTGCCTGGAGGCTAGATTCACTCTCTATGGAAAGTACCACCAAAAATGTAAACGAACCCCGCGAGCCATTCGCTTTAAGCAAATTGTACCTTTAACTAAATGGAAAATGCATTAGTTAATGGTACTATTAGCTTAAAGTCACTTTTTGAAACAGGCCCCCTGGCAAATAGTGAGTGCGATTTCATGAGAAATATTGCGCGCCAACGTTTGGTAACGCAGTCATTCACTCCATCACTTGCCCTCCCCACTCCCTACTCTAAGTGCGCTGTGTTATCATGGTTACCTCTGCTAACCTCATCCGTCATCCTTTGACGGCTTGTTCTGATCTTTACCTGGCGGCGAAGATCAAAGGGATCGCATATGTCGTGGTGTTTTTACGGATAATAAGTACAAGTGGTCATACTCAGAGAACAAGATGCGGCTAGCGTTTCCGCCTCGCGGTACGTTGGGCTACAGTTACGATACAAATGCACTGAGTTCTATACACTCATGCACTGTTGCTTACACCAAGGTGTCATGACACCAAGTCAAAAAAATCTGGCCATATAGGCAGAATTTCAACACACTGTGTAAAACACATCGGGCTGCCTGATCATCTTGTGGTGAAACAAACGAATATCATTTGAGTGCAGCTCAAATGCAGAATATGTACATTTGCCTTGCACTTCAAGTATAAAGTGTCTGGCCGCTCGTGCCATGTACAATTTTCAGTAGTTTACCGTGCATGTGTGCACAGTGTAACGTGTCATACCAAGGTGGACTGACTATCATTCATCTGTGGACATTTATCGAGAGAACATGTGTTTTGTGGCAATGCAAGATGACGATTTCAATGTTATCACACAAATAAACGCATATGCCGTCGGGAGGAATATTCATACTGCATAAAAAGAATGAAATTTACGTCAACTTAAGGATTTCTTTAAAAGATTAAACATGATAAGGACTTGAATTTTGATAAAGGCTGATGCATCCTTCCGGCCAATTTGTTTTATCAAAAAATAACAGGTTTATACTTTGAAGTACCGCATTATAGGTGGCAGCACTGTCTGAGCAGAATGGCCAACCTCGTCCCCAGGGGTACAGTTCGCTCAGACAACCTCGGACCACTCGCTCACTATTCCCTGGAATCAGCTTTGGATTTAACGCATTTGATTGGTTGACAGGAAACCATCAAATATACCCAAGAACATACAAACAAGTTTTCTAAATATTTTGGATCAAATCAAAAGGTTAGGGCCTACCTATATCCAGGTTTGATGATTTTTTTTGTAGAAAGAATTAAAAAAAGTACGAGTAAGTATTTCAGATTAATTATTTTGACTCGTGCTGCCACCTATACTTAGACCAAGATTCCTGGTCTAAAAACCAAAGCTGATTCCAGGGGTTAGTGACGCGTCCGCCATATTGTCAGAAAGCGAACGACCCCTGGGAACGAGGTTGCAGAATGGCTGGTTTAAAGGACGCCATCTTGGAATATGGCGATGTTTTTCGAGGTACTTTAGGGTTTCTTCAAATCAAGTGGCATTTGTAGCTTATTTGTTGAGAATCACAGAATGACGTAGAGCTCACATCATACATCGGTGCCAGTAAAATGGCAAAACAGGGTTTTCTGTCTAAACTTTTGGCCACCCAGTTTCGCAGACCCATTGATATGAATTGATGATGGCTTTGCCACTTTCGTGGCAGTTTGAACTTGATTGCAAAATGCTCTTGTAGTGGTCCAAAGTTAGACGGACACTAAGGCCTGGACGAGTAGGGTAAGGAGCACAATTACAGGGTCAGATGACTATACAGGGTCGAGGGAATGAGGAGACGAGACAAAACTGAACTGGATTTCATCACAAACCTGTCTGGGGACGTTCACCGAGTTCATGAATTAGTAACAGTACAGTACTGAAAAACACAAGGGTTATCACTGTCCATTGTTTGCCATGCTATTTTTTGATGGATTATTAAAAAGTGTCAGCGAGGATTTTATTTTAGCTGATGATATTTTAAAGCCATCTAATGGAGAATAACGAGGGATTTGGTTTCCATGGAATTTGCTGTGGATGTTGCGTACTCTCTGAGCAATTTGTCTACACTTCGGATTTGTCTACACTTCGGATGAATAATTAATAAATGGAGTCTGGGCTAATAAAGCATTTGCTGGTGGTAATACAGTTGTATTTTTGAAGGCACACTTTTGAACTGAATCTGTACATGTATATCGACATTGGTCGTTGGTGTATATTGTAGTAATGGTTTCACTTGAAGCATACAAGATTACTTGTACATTCGGTTCATCAAATGAACATGTAACCTTGTCATGTTAGGTGAATTTGATTGTCTTTCCATGACATCTGCATTTGATTCGCCTAATTTTTGCTTCTGGGATTCCTTAGTGTTAAATAGATTTATGTCATTTGGGGGCAAAAGCATAGAAAGTGTAACATGAGTTTTATTCCGTAAAATGAATATCCTCAATTTAAGTAGAAATAAATACAAATCTAATCCTCGGGAATTTAGAGGCATACCAAGGCTTTGGAGCGACTACCAATCCTGTTACACTGTCTGTTCAATGACTGGTACCCTGTCGTTAGGGGGCAGAGTACCAGTCTACGGCAGTAAACCGGAAGTCCTAGGAAAATGTAGAAAAATGGAAAAACTGGCGATTCTGTAAACGTGTAGATCCATGTTATAGATTTTAGATTCGTAAACTTTAATGATCTCTTCTCTTTGTTGTATGTTTGTTTCAAGAGGTCGGTGATCTCATACGGTTCATGCCACCCTAACTTTGCCGGGGTATCAATAGTGCATTTAATATTACTCACTGTACATGCAGTACACACAGTTCTGGCAAATCTAGGGTGGGATGAACTCTACTATTATATACCTCATCTTTCATATTATAATATCATAAAATGGCTTATTTCGTAAGTTTTATTCTATGTGTTGATCTGTGTAAAGCTATGGTGTACATATTCCTTTGTAGATAAAGATGTACAATTTTGGGTACCTCATCAAGATTTGTTAGGAAGGTTATTTCAGTTGGTGTGGCATCACTGCCATCCTAGGAAATTCGTTGACGAGTCAGTTTCAGACATTTTTCTGGGCATCACGCCTTTCAAGAGAAAACGACGAAATTTATTAGAAAACATTGAAAATTACAAGAAATAAAGAAGGACGTCAGACAACAAGCACTTATTATTTTAGTAATTTATTGACCAAATGATGTCACAAGTTAAAAGCAAGCCCTTCTTTCTACTAACTTTATCAGTACAACGCCTTTTCTTTGAAAATCTTTTAAATTACAATGATTAGCGAACACCATTTCACAAATTGAAGCTCGTTTATTTTCGATACATCACCATTACTAGATCACAAATAACACGAACATCGTTAGAAACACTTTCAAGACCAGCAACACCTGTTTACCTAATGTTCTGAGGGAGACAGTGATTGTGTAGAAAAGGTCACTTTTCAAGAGAATCTTTCGATTAAAGGTTGAAGTGTTATTGTCCATAAAGGTGAAGAATTGAAAGTCGTCCACAGTCTGCAAGTCTCTTAAAGTCGTAACTTCTTGTTCCATAAGTTTTAGATCTCGTCTTTGGAACGTTAAAAAGGGATACTCCACTCATTTTGAATTTTTGAAATATCGTTAATACATTCAAATCTACTGATATCTGCAACATGTCGTTTTTTTTTTAAATCAGGAAACTCATCATTTTAAGTGTTTTAATTGGATCCCAAGGGGACCATTGCACAGCACTCGTGATGTCATCAGTGCTGAATGCATATTTATGAAGGTACAACCAGGCCTAGGTAGTCACAGTATTAGCTCATTCACTACAAAAGGTCGTCAGCCTATTGACACTTGTGACATCACAACTCATGGCAATAGTCTACATGGATTGATAAAAATTCAAAAGTTTACAATGAGTGGAGTCTCCCTTTAAGCAGACATCGATCGCTTGACCACAGAGCACAAGCTGGCCAGTAGTCACTGATCAAGTCCATTTAAGGGCAGCCTGAGTTACGCCAAATTATTTTTGTGGGAGTGTACTCTTAACTTCTGAAAAAGCCTTCCTTCCAATATCATTTTATTCATTGTCTTGTCATAAAATGATTTCAACAGCCACTTTATGAATGGGTTTCATTTCTAAAATTCAAACTGAAGATTATTTGAGGCGGTACATGTGGATAAGATGAAAAGGGACAATATACCTTTAACTACATTTTGCTGCAGACATTCGTAATAACCGTCCTACACGGTCAACTGTATGAGTATGTGAATCCATTATTTTGGCCACATGCCCCCTGAATTGACGTTTCCTACCGTTTACGCCGGTGTAACATCTACCAGTGTTCCCCATCTGTGAGTGTTCCCCTTCTATTGTCTGACGGAATAAGCAGCGACTTGACAATAAGGGACACACTGAGAAACATGTTGATCTATCTGCCAGCGTTTCCCAAACAATAAGGGGGACACACTGACCCACAGAAACACTGAGGGGACACACTGACCCACAGAAACACTGAGGGGACAAACTGACCCAAAGAAACACTGAGGGGACACACTGACCCAAAGAAACACTGAGGGGACACTGACCCAAAGAAACACTGAGGGGACACACTGACCCACAGAAACACTGGCAGATAAACCACTTGCCATCAGCACTGTAAAAAAATCTGGATTTACCAAACTTATTTTCTGCCTTATGGTTGAACAGAGCATAATAACATTGTTCGTGCAAATCTTATCATGCCATAGGTTTATTAAATAATGAATTTCACAATTTGTTCCAAAACAATGCGACTACATGTGCATGGTCATTATTTTTAATGCAAAATCAATTAATTTCCATCGCATGCCTCCTTTTTCCATAACTAAGTGTTTTCAAGTCTTGCGGCTCATTTTTAGTGGAATTTGCTGAGCGCCACATTGACTGGTCAAATTGATCATTGGTGTCGAGTTTCTTGGCAATGTAAACAGTTGCCGATTCTAATTCAAGTTGTATAAGACGCAATGTATGTCCTACAAAGTACACCCTTCCGTTGCGCTGGGTGCTATTTTCTTATGTAAATTGGCAATAAGTCTAGTAAGAGTTGTCTGAAATAAAGTGGGAAATTTTCTGTTGTTCAATCAAATTGTGTTTGACAAACCCAAGAATGCCTTGTCATGAAGGGTAGCATAGATTTCCATGTGACACACGATGATGGTGATACACATAAATAAAATGTTTTGATTATAATCTATGTTTTTTGCTTAATCTTTTCTATGTTGCAATGGATTTCTCTCTGAGAATGCAACATGAGTTGTATCATGTAGATTCATTTGGAACTTTTTCATGTTTCTGTCTGACTTGAGTCAGGGGATTATAGGACCCGTCCTCACGTTAACGGAATAAGCCTAAAACCCAGTTCACACTGAGTCGTTGTGGGATTGGGGTCCAGGGCCCATATTCATAAAACTACTTAAGTCTAAGTGTGCTACTTATCCTTTGTTCAACAAAAGATAAGTACCACACATTGACTTAAGTATGTTTATGAATACGGCCCCTGGACCCATATTCATAAAACTACTTAAGTCTAAGTGTGATACTTATCCTTTGTTCAATACGAAAGATAAGTATCACACTTTGACTTAAGTTTGTTTATGGATATGGACCCTGCATTCCTCACGTTCACCAAACAGGGTCCATATTCATAAACATACTTAAGTCAAAGTGTGATACTTATCTTTTGTATCGAACAAAGGATAAGTCTCACACTTTGACTTAAGTAGTTTTATGAATATGGGCACAGGCCGAAAGCCCACTTCAGACTGTCATAATTACAGAGAGTCCTCGCCGATATCATCTTCAAGCTCAAATGTTGGAGCTCTCATGTATTACATGTAGGCCTAGACAATCTGGCTATAGTTGATGCCTATCACGGTCTGTCTATACCGTAACCCCTGTTGCGGGCCCACGAAATGTCTGGGACTCGTTAGAGTGTACAGCCAGCATAGGAAGACGGGTTTGGCTAGGACTCCCTGTATTTGATCAGATGTTCCGAATATGCCAAATAAAGGCCCAGGCATGGCTTTGATACAATGGGTCATATCAATAAAGACCAGCAAATGCTTTTAATTCAGATTTGTACACCATTCCCTAGTGCATTTGTATTGCAAAATTCAAGTAAAAGCATTCAATAGACTTATTCATATGACCCAATAGCCCTTACTCGTCACATTCACAACAAAAATTTGACAGTGTCAAACGGACCCAAACAACCCTTAGTACAAATGTCCAGACTGGCCAGATTTTAACTACCATGCAGGCCCATATTCATAAAACTACTTAAGTCTAAGTGTGACAGGTATCCTTTGTTCAACACAAAAGATAAGTATCACACTTTGACTTGAGTATGTTTATGAATATGGACCCAGATATCCAGTGCAGGCAGCCTGCTACTTTTGCACACTTGTAGTGAGGGTTGCAAAGCTATCAAAGCTGACTGCAGATATTGTCGAATAATTTGTTGACAGAGGTCCAAAAATATATCGAGAAGTTTGGCCCATTATTGCAAGATATACTTCACCAATCAACTATCGAAGGAGGGTTCTTTCTACTCCCTCAGGCTTCGTATTGTAAAAAGGGATTACAGATTAAAAAGGGTGAGCGAGTTTACATGCTGGTTTGATTAACCTGTCAGGGGGCTGGGGGAAAAGGGTCCCAGGAAAGACCCAAGGGACACAAACCCGAAGAGCAGGAAACTGCTTCAAAATTTAATCAAATAAAGCGACGTCAATTCCTTAGTGAATGGTGTGGAAGGTATTCACACAAGCCAATTTGGTTAAAAGTCCCTATATCTTAAGTCCCACTCTTACAATGCCTTTCCGTTTTCACCACGCCAGGAAGCTTACTTTCATCCACCGACTCTTTCTGGACTAGCAATGCCAATTTGTAACGACATCAGACCTATGCCGGGAACATAGTTTAAAAAACGGAAAGGACGGACTTCTGAGCAACTACGGAAGGAGAGGACAATATTGGATTTGGCCCATGGAATTACTAGCGTCCTAAGGAATTTGATTAAGAGTACGAAGGACGAAAAAACTGACTCAAGAATACGGACAGATTAATGCAGACAGAGGTAGGTCACTGGTTTGCTCCTGGGTCCATATTCATAAACATGCTTAAGTCAAAGTGTGATACATATCTTTTGTGTTGAACAAAGGATAAGTATCACACTTGGACTTAAGTAATGTTATGAATATGACCCCTGGGCCCATATTCATACAGCTACTTAAGTCTATGTGTGACACTTATCCTTTGTTCAACACAAAAGATAAGTACATGTATCACACTTTGACTTAAGTATGTTTTTGAATATGGACCCCGATGAACATACCTGAATAATAGCTTCTAAGGCTTCCTGTACATAGAAGTATACGGTATTCGGTATTTGGTGCACGTTTCATAATGCACGCGTATACTAGAAAACGAACAAGCTTAGGGACCTTGTCCAAATTTTGCACACATTCGCGCCGTGCGAATTACAGGCGAATATTTTCGCATGTGCTGCTGCGAATAGGCACATACGAATTCGTTCGGTCGCGATTTCAGTGCGAATATATTCGCACGTCCGTGTCCGATTTTGAAATTCGCGCTGGCTGTCGGTCATGTTTTGTGGGCGAATGTGAGGCGATTTCTGTGCGATTCTGTTGCGAATTTGGGGCGAAATGTTCGCTGTGCGAATATCTTCAGCATCTCTCGATGCAGCAGCAATGCATGCAAGTTTTTATTGTGCACTGGACTTGATTGAACATGATCNGCATCTCGGCTTCAACATCCTACCAATCCTCTACAAATCTAGTTCATCTTTCACTTTACTGGATTCACTCGCTATGAGAGGGTCGCTCAAGTATCAAAACAAACCCCGCGAGCGATTTGCTTGAACTGTG
Organism: Notospermus geniculatus; assembly: GCA_002633025.1. Classification (NCBI taxonomy): domain Eukaryota; kingdom Metazoa; phylum Nemertea; class Pilidiophora; order Heteronemertea; family Lineidae; genus Notospermus; species Notospermus geniculatus. The sequence continues at coordinate 38,234 of NMRB01003028.1, forward strand.
CAAATCAAAGACACTCGTTTCAAGGACTTTGATTTTGAATATGAAGATTTTTGCATATCTTTCTTTGATCAGAGATATCTCAATTTTATGATTCTCTGGCGAAATGCCATCATTCTCAAATTCTCCAGATTTAGAATAAAAAAATTGCTTCCTTTTCAGTGCTAGGGACCGTCTCAAAAATACATTGAAGCCAAAGAAGTCTAAATTTTTTCACTACGGGGGGGCTAACTTCATGGTTACCAGTTCACTTGTTGAAACAAAATTGGCTTCATGGAATTTCTAGAAAAATACAATTACATCTTTATCCAAAATAGGGAAATAACGAAAAAAAATACATTCATTATGTTATGGGGGTGGGGGTCTGGCGGAGGGAACCACTCATATGCTGGCTTTCACATAGGCACATCTGATGAAATGGGTTCCCCCACTGACCCAGATCTTGGATAAATGCTACTGAAGCCAAGCCGATCCCTATTCGTTTACGTGAGTCATAGCATATGTTCCCAACATCTTTAATAAGATTGTGTAATACCACCCATGAGTGAAGCCAATTAGATGCCGAAATTTCACTTCTGAGGGGGAGGAGGGGGTCAAGACAGAAGTGAAAAAAAATTACACTTCTTTGGCTTCAAGCTATTTTTGAGACGGTCCCTTAGGCCTATTACATACATTTGTAACATGGCATGCACCATCGACATCAATCAGAGAGTGCATTGCCAGTGTTTTTTTCAACCTTGCGCAAGATTCAATAACGATATTTTTCTTTGACTGACATTATCGAATGCAATCTTTTTCCCTGTTCCCACTGCATGCAATCATTTCGGGGTCACAGGTTACAGAACAGAATAGATTGGCTCCGTCCGAGGCCTGTCCGGTCCGGGACAAAGAGATAGATTGATTAATTGATATGAAGATGTAACAATATTCATGCAGTGACTGAAAAAATACTTCTGCAATATTATTACAAATGTAATTAAGTGTAGGTCCACGAATAGACCAGGCAGAAAGTGATAAAGTGGGGGTCGGCGGATTGTAATGAAATTTGGTGTGTAGTTGACCCCTGGTGAGGGACAAAAGCACGCAAAATATTGGTCCAATCCTTTGGCTGGTTGGGGCGTATATGGCAAAAATGTGCTTTTACAGGGGTCAAAGTAGGCATTCATAGTGAAGCCACTGCAGGGACCTGGATGACAAAACTAGTTTGAAGTTGTAGGATGAGACCTCATCTTTAGAAATCAAAAAGAAAATCTCTGGTTTTTCTTGCCGTTGCAGAGATATGCGTGTGTATATGTAGACATGTAATGTACTACAAATGAACGGCATAGCCGTAATACATCCGTAGTACATCAGTAGTGCATTTATGCATGACTTTCCACCTGCATATCTCTGCAATGGAAAGAGTAACCAAAGATTTTATTCTTTTGATAAAGAGAGGCATCCCTTGACTCCTTTCTCTGATGTGCTCACCTTCCTCACCCCTGCAGTGGGTCCGTAATTCGTTGTAGACCAAACCATACCTTTTTTGACACGAAGGCAATACAGCACTGTACCTTTCAATCAAGAGTGATTTGGAGCTAAACAAAAATGGGAAAAAATTCCAAGGGACATCTATTTTCATTCACATATAAGGAATATCTCCTGCTGTTGCCTGCCAAGGCGTCAAAATTCACTCAAACGGACAGTATTTTGATGAAAAATCGCCGTTGTCATTAAAAAATTAGTTTTTGGCAGTATTTTTGCCCCTTACTCCCTAACAGTGTGACCGAGCTCCGAAATATTTGGCATGTCTTCATTGTGCCCCAAGACCATCTTCTGGTAGGAATTTGAGCCAGATCTGCCGACCCCCCACTTTATCACCTTTTGCAGATTTTGCCTGGTCCACTCGTGGATTGACACTTAATAACTTCTAAACTACAAATATACTGCACGTTCAGTAACCTAAGTTGTGCGTTTGCCTAAGTTCTGTCAAGACGGTGAAAGTGGCTGTTCATTTTCGTCAATTGATGAATCTGAGTTGTGATCCTTGAGAAAATGGAGAAAGCTATGAAGCTACAAATTGGAGCGATTATTCTGTACAGCACAACAAATAATCCCTGCAATTTGCAAGTCCATAGCTTTTTCCGTTTTCCCAAGGATCACAATTCAGATTCCTCAAGTGACGCCAGACGAAAATGAACAGCATGAACAGCCCCTTTTATATTGATTACAAGTACGCTTTGAATTGTTCTAGATACGATGCAATATTATTAATGCAACAAACAAGACACACCGCGCATTTTCAGGTTGAAATTCGAAATCAAACGATAAACGTAAAGGTTAACGACAATGTTATTTTTGTACCAAAAATGCAATATAAAATCTGGTTAATGTGTAGTACGAAAAATAACGTTGTCGTAGAGTTTACGTTTATCGTTTGATTTCGAAACCTCCCTATTGTGTACGTGTACGTACGTGTTTATTGAGGTTGATGGGCTCTGGTTGCGAAATATTTTCGAGGGAATTTTGTTTTCCAGTTGTCTGACATGACATCGCCATCTCATCTTGATTGAAGTTTTGAAGAAATGCCTTTTTACTTTAGTTCATGCCGTGAAAGAAACTAACATTGATAAGTTCCAACTTGGGATTGTACGAGGAAACGTTATCCCACTTATCAAGGGATAAAAGATAATTAATTAGGCACTTCAACCCTTCATCACTCCTTCTTGAGATAGGAAGGGACATTCATTATACAGGTTAGCTCGCTTTCCCGTTACAGACAAGTCTATGATCGGACTGATTTGGCGTATTAGTCCTGCTTGGTTCCGCAGATTCGAAACAATTGGTCGGACTTATTAAGCATTCATGACTTGCTTAGCGTCCCCTTAGTCTTGTATTAGCAATAAAGGGTGTGTTGGAGTGTTTTTCGGCGGTTCTTGAGGTGTTGTCGAGGTCAGCCTTTGTCTGTGCGATGCCAGATGGGCGACCGTCAAGGAAAACCGATTTGGGAAGAAACCTCGGATCAGGCATTTTATTTGATTACACTATTAATCAAAGAAATTTGACAATCTTGCATTTAATGCTGAATAGTGCGTTTTACGTAAATGACTATAAAGAGTGACTAATACAGATCGCTTAAGCTTTCATAATTTCGCCTGGTGGTTAGTTGAAAGTGACTTCAGGTCAGAGGTTGGAAAGTGGACTAACTTGATTATCATGAAAAACACTTAGGAGAAGGACACAGAAATGATGTCTTTGTTCCCATCATAATGAGTATGTAATAAATCCCCGAAAGGAGTCAAAGCCCTAATGCTTGCTAAAGACTTCAAAAAGAATGCTTTTCTACATCTGTTTCTATCTGGGACAAGGCATAATACCAAGAGATCTACAAGCCTCCAGAGCCCATATATGTGACCCATCACCATGAAATGAGTCTAAGTTGCTCAGAATATGAACCATGCAGAGTGAACCAAAATAACCAGCAGGACAAAAAGGAAGAAACAGAGTCACTCAGGTTTCACAAAAGTCAGACAACAGGCCAAAGTCTTCTGAAATTGACAAATATTTGGTTTCACCCTTCCAGCCTCACAACAGCGACTTAAGGCTCATTTTGTGGTGACGGGTCACATATTCATAAAACTACGTGTACCTAAGTCTAAGTGTGACACTTATCCTTTGTTCAACACAAAAGATAAGTATCACACTTTGACTTAACTTATGAATATGAACCCTAGGTCCATATTCATAAAACTTCTTAAGTCGTAAGTGCAATACTAATCTTTTGTGTTGAACAAAGGATAAGTGTCACACTTAGATTTAAGTAGTTTGATGAATATGGACCCTGGGCCCATATTCATAAAACTACTTAAGTCTAAGCGTGACACTTTTCTTTTGTTCAACACAAAAGATAAGTATCACACTTTGTCATATGTTTATGAATATGGACCCTGGGCCCATATTTATAAAACTACTTAAGTCTATTTTAAGTGTGACACTCTCTTTTGTTCAACACAAAAGATAAGTATAACACTTTGACTTGAGTATGTTTATGAATATGGATCCTGGAGACCACAGCACTATGAATTCTGAAAACGGGAAGTCAATGTGCCAATGCACTTTTCCCGTCGGATCTTGGCGTGGCCGAAAACCTTTTACCATCATTTCTCTAAATTATGTCCAAATTGCACCTGCGATCCTGCGATGAACATGTAATCGTACACGCAAAAAAGGCACTCGCATCAGCATACATATTGGTTTGACATGTCCGAAGGTCCATAACCAATTCATACACTGGACATTGATAAATGACACATATCTTTGATGACACAAACTTAATTGTATTGACCCGGGTTCGTCTGTGATATTGCAAAATGATTGAGATACACTAGTGGCCTGGGTGACAAGATATGATGAACTTAGCGATGGATGCTGGCACCTCGGCAAATAACCAGTCCAAAGAGTGTGACTGCTTTAACGACGTCCATGTTCGGTTGCTGTGGGCTGTTTTATATGGTATAATCCCGTTTAAGATAGTCATGATTAAGAGGTCTGTAGGCCCTTTCCGTCAGTTCGTCTTGGAGCCAAAGCCAAGAGATCAGAGACCATGCCATGTTTCTAAACAACGGAAGTACTGGCCCACTGATTAATTGCAACCGTTAACATGAATTCTTAAAAGCGTCTTCTCAGTGGCCGTATTATGGATAATACTGTCAATTTTGGAGGGAAATCAGAAAAACAAGAAGCTGCAATGGATGAACAGGTTGGATGTATTTCAGCATCTCTCATTATCTTGCTGGATGAGCAGAGACGGCAGGAGAAACCGAAAAATACAAAGGCGAGACTATGGGTTAAGGATTGCATCAGCAGAAGGACAAAACTTGGAACTTATCACACACTTCTGAAGGAATTGGCAAGTGAAGACGGATCCGCACTTCGCATCTTCGCATGGATGCCACCACTTTCGAAGAGCTCCTCCAGAAGGTAGCACCACCAATAACAAAACATCAGCACCTTGGCCTTGCTCATCAACAGGCATGTTCATTTCCTCCGCCATTTTGATCAATGGAGTAAAAATCACATGACTCACATCACCATTCTCATTGGCTAGTACCTGATGATGAAATTGATACCTTTGGCAACCTCAGCAAAATTTAGCTTCTGAAAGCTACTTGGTTGCTGGTTGAAAGAGGTGGAGCATGGAGGTTGAAACAGGTTGCGGAACATGTTTAGACGGGCAACCTCTTTCAATTTTTAGGTTGCTGGTATATGATTACAGAGGGTTGAAAAGGGTTGAAATAAGAAGGTTTACCTTAATAGCTATTGTTTGGAGGGCAGAAAACAACAGCTTAAAGTGGACCTTAAGTTAAGGAGGCTTCTAGAATACGGGCCAGTATATTTGCCGGTGCAGGAACGTGTACCGGTTTTTTGTGGCGACTGACGACAACTGCATGCAACCGTCAAACCGTCGAAACTCAGAGTGAGCGAAGGTTTAATTTATATGCTGAGGAGTGTGTTTTGGAACGGAACACCGCTTACGGTGTTCACATAGAAGTGTTTCTCTCAGGGATAATGTTTACAACCCCAGCCTGTTGGATCGATATATACGTCCATCACTCATCCCACCTTCCCTAGCGATAAGTAGTCACGGATTACACGCCGCTTGTGCCACTAACAACATCAAACATCAATCAATGGCGACTGATCATGTGATGTGAAGACTTGCCCACGTCGTCATCAATCCTTGTGGCTTATCGTCTTTTTGACGTAATTTTTCAGTGCTTATATCAAGTGAAATCCGCCCAAAATCCTCCCATAAGGCGAAGGCAAAAAATGATAAATTGCTGAAGGGATGTTTGTAAGACATGCGACAATATACTTACTTATTTTAGAGTTATATGTCTGGAAGATGATTCCAATGGGAAGTGTTATTTGATTATACCATTAACGTGCTGCTTGTAGATTTATCATTTTGAAAGAAAATCATCAAACTCGCCATTTCGTGGAGAGGGAGAGTATTTTACTGTGTAGATACTAGTATGCAACCAGAAGAAAGATATACAGAAAGCAGGTGCTTGTCAGAAGGCAGCCAATGGCTGATATTCGTAAAAGGTAGCAAATGCTTTTACTTCAAGTTTTGCATTTCATTGGACCTTGGACCTAAAATGTCACTCAAAGAACATGATGGACCTTGTTGTGCAAATCTTAAGTAAAAGCATTTGCTAATTTTATGGATACCCGCCAATGGGTAATATGAATAAAGAATAGCAAATGCTTTTACCTCAGATTTGTCAGCATTGCCTAGTGCATCTGTATTGCAAAACTGAAGTAAAAGCATTTACTAGTCTTTATTCATATGACCCAATATCCCTTCTTGAACAACCTACCAACCGCTGAACTGATGGTCATCTATCAATAGGCCTACATTCTAGGCCTTGATTTCAATTGTATCCAAAACTCCTTTCCCAGGTTGATTACTTTATTGTGGGGGGAAATGGTGAGACACCCCCCCCCCCCCNCCCCCCCCGAGAGTGTTGAACAAATCTGCATCAGATAACAGCTAGTTTTTTAAATAATCAAAATGCGCAAAATATGATAAGGAAAGACTTGGAGACGATCTTTCGGACACATGTACACTCTTGTAGAGAAGTAAAGGGACACCACAAGTTTTCCTAAATATTATATCTCAAAATTAATTTTGATGAATTTTAATATTTTGTCGCGTGAGGATGGAACAGGCCTAGGCCTGGACTTCAGACTATAAAATCTGTAAAGAAGGGCTGTGTCAGAAGTATTGTCTACTTGACTTGTATGGGTGGGATTTATTTTGGTACAAAATGCCAAAAGAAGCATTTTCTCTTGAGATTTTGAAATGGAAAAGTTGTAGATGTTGGTCAGTCAGGCAAGTTGAATATAATGAAGAAAGAAAAAATTGGAAATTGGAAGGTTTTTTTTGGAGTAGAACTAAAACAGAGGAAGGAAACCTAATTAGGAAGTTTCTTCAACAATCTAAATCACGTAACTTTAATACTTCTTTTCTCATGCAACGAGAAGGGATACTTCTTATAGCAAGGGAGAAGAAGTCCATAGTTTCGACGGCACTCATGAAACCTCAAAAGATACAGTAGGCCTACAAGTGTAGCTTCCTTCATATGACCAACTACACATGTACTAGTACTTCTCTTCACTGTATTTGCACATACAATGGGTGGTCTAATTCGAAACATCTAGGATGTTTTTTGACAGAATACATTACTTTCAACAGACAGTAACTATATTTTATTCGGTGTTCTTTTTTACAACAGCAACAGGCAAAGAAAATCAAAAGGTGTCTGCCTAGCTTCGAAATGTCGTTTCTTGATCAAAAACCTGTGTCATGCATTGTAACTGCACTTTTATCTGTTGCGGGCATTTTTTTAATGTTCAAAAATGTGCAATGAGAAATAACTTCACACCTTAGCATCTTGGTACCTACACCCTCTTTCGAGGAAGGATGGCCTACCAATGTTGGATACGCTGTATGGAGAGGATTGGATAAAAAACATGGAGGACGCTGACGCAGTAATGGCATCCAGTCTTTTTACCTGCTTTACTTACTGATAATACACTTGTATTTTAAGCAAGACTAACAAATACCGACACTGATTTAATCCAAATCCTTTGCAATTACGAGGTTTACGAATGCAGGTGAAGTGAAGGAAGAACTGAATATGTCAAAGGAAGAGAAACTCCGGTATATTCTGAAAATGTCTGCACGCGAAATAGTATTCCGCAAAAATTGGTAAATATACTTAATGGTGATAGCCAAGGGTCAGCCGAATTGGTTAAGTCTATAATCCTGCTTCTGTAGCTAACATGATCCAAGGAATCGAAGCGAGATGCAAGCTTTAAAGTGACAATACGAGGAATGACGAACTCCTAATGAAGCGCCATCAACAGACCTGAAGCTCATAAAGTCCCATAACCATAACCATTAGTAAAGATTTATTTATCAGTTATGCAACAAAAGAAAGATGATTTTCAAAGTAACCAATGCGATTTAGCTGACCCCGAGAATACATTACCCCCTCCTACTATTCCAGGGGCAATAAAATTGCCAATTTAGAGAACTAATTGCATCGCCATGGAAATAGTAATGGAAAGACATTAATTTTTCAGGTTTCGGTTAGGTTTGCCGCGCTTTTCCTTTCAGTGGGGTTTACCGTTGGCGAATGGGACGAGTTCCCACCAGAGGAAGGTAATTTTGAGGGCCTAAATGACAAGTACCAAGGCATAAATTGTCACAAGAAGGCAACAGTAGAAGCCAAGGTGACAAATATAGCCTACATGTATATTTCGGTGAGGCCAAAAAATAGATAAGATAGGTTATCTATTTTTGGTTAGGCCCATAATCCTTCCTTATTTTTCCGTTAAACATGTCACATGGTGCATTTTGTGCTAATGTAAGGAGACAATTCCTGCTACAAAATTTCAGGCAGAAGAATATTTTTTAACCTTTGTGGGTTTCCCGCAATCATATTTGACACAAATTTATTGATGTTTCGAAACTTTCAACTCTTTGAATCTACATTCAGTGATGCAGATGTTGCATAATGATTTCAACTGGAAGTAGGGCCTATATATATCGGCCGTGTTGTCGTTGCCGCATTTTCGTTGTCGGAAAATCGTACAAATGTGTACCTAGCTTTAGCATCTGAAAGTCATGGTCACTTGAGCATAGCGGGCCAAGTAGCGGGAAATAGCACATCTCCATACATTGCTCGATATTCCGTGCGCACATGCAGTGCACTTCCCACGGCTTGGCCCGCAATACTCGGCTTGAGCCTGAAAGTCAACGAGTGTAATACACACATGCATGTATCACTTTTTGAAACGAAGGTTCCCCTACCTTCAGTCTTGCGTTCTGATGTCGGCTTGCAAGAAGATTCGTTTCGAGTACAGCAACCACGAAGAGTTCAAATCCACCGATTGTTTTTGTCAAATGCAAAGGTTAATCCTGAATTTCACAAGAATATATCCCAGGAAACGCTTTTCTTGATACCACATTCGTAGGTTAGAATTAAAAGGAACGATATCGTTGTTAATCCAACAGTTTTTTCGAAGCTACACTGTCGAATACTCGTATGGACTGAAGTAGGCCTACCTCGCCGACTATACACCCACCAAGTGACACGTAACTAGGCTTCTCAATCTTATTTCTGCGCGTTTTCTCCGAAAATTCGACAAACAGTTACCAAATAAAATGGTTCATGATACGAATTCAATGGACCCGTAGCTTCGCCATTCTATTCGCAAAAAGCCACGACTGATCAAAATGAAATGCGATCTTTGGAGTCACAAGGCCTAGTACGTTTCCTGGAACATGGCCTTTGCCATGCATGGTCAACGCCTTTGCTCAGAAAAAATTACATAATCTTTTGATCGTGAACTCATTTTGCACTGTCGTAGACGTACACCATGACCCCAGACATGCCAGAACGCTGACTTCCGTCCTGCATGGTCAAGCATATGCACGTACGGGACAGTGCTCCAGAGATTGGCCTGCTGGTTGTTACAATGTAGGCCTACAAGTAGTAGGCATATCTGACCGTCTTTGCAGAGGAGGTCCTCATCGAACGGTAATCGTGCAATGGTAAGCTTCACCCTCCAGAATACGTAGGCTACGGGGAGGGGGAGATTTTTTGTGTAATTTGGTGATGCATTTCGACTGTCTGCCATTATCAACTTTGGCTACCCTGAAAGTATCGGATGTTCTTAGCGCTCGCTCCCTTCGTCGCCGCAGCGTTGGGTGAGCATTTGGTTCCCCTGATTGGCACAGGATGCCTTTGGCTGGGAATGATTGTGCTGGATTTTGGTTTATTGATCAAGAGATGTGGGAAGTGAGAAAGTATGTTTGCCATAGTCAGGCACGTCAGGGTATCCAAAGACTGTACTCATACCTGTACACGACGTTTCATGTGTAGGCCAACGACAGTGACTAACTTTGGCAACCCTGAGAATAGGCCTATAATCAGATGTTCTTAGCCCTCGCTCCTTTCGTCGCCGCAGCGTTGGGTGAGCATTTGGTTCCCCTGATTAGCACAGGATGCCTTTGGCTGGGCATGATAGTGTTGGATTTTGGTTTATTGATCAAGAGATATGGGAATTCAGAAAGTATGTATGCCATAGTCAGGCACGTCAGGGTAGCCAAAGGCTGCACTGAAAAACGCTTCTTCGTCAAAATGACGAACTTAAGTTCGTTTTCCATTTATCACCAAACTGAGTATCTAATTCGTCGAAATGACAATCCACGGTTCGTTATTTGGACGAACCTTGTGAGAGATTGTTTGAGATACAAGGGTACGTCAAAATGACGAACAGTTTCGACGAATTACAGATACTCAGTTTGGTGATAAATGGAAAACGAACCTACGTTCGTCACTTTGACGAAGAGAGTTTTTCAGTGTGTAGACATACACGAAGTTTCATGTGTTTAGAATGCATTGAGATAAAGAAACATTGCTTTTTCTTCCTGGGGTTTTCATGATCGGGAAAAGAGTTTATGTTCGGTGACGTCATGACTGTGAGCGAGCGCTAAACCCCGATAACATCACTCAGAATGAGCGAGTCTGATTCAAGCAGTCTGTAGTTGGATACACTACACTGCACTACACTACACCGGTGGTGTAGTGGTTCGGGTCTCCGACTAGCCGTCAGAGAATCCCGGGTTCGAATCCCACTGGGCGTGAGACTTTGGGCAAGTCTCTTTGCCTCACTGGCCTCTCTCCACCCATGTGTATAAAAGGGTACCGGTCGGAAATGCTCGATTGTAGCGCTGAATGAGCAGCTCATCTGAGTTCTATATACTGAAAGGTTTCAGCACAGACTGGGGTTAAAGTGTAGGTCGGATGAGAACCTCTACCGTAGTTGATCAGACTATAAACCCAAACTTTAACTTTTTAACTTATATAAAACCTTCGAATGCTTTATCCCAGTGTACAATACCAGGTCCCAGTCGCCAGCGGTACAGTCACCAACATCAAAGGTCACCTCCTCCTCATGACCATACAGACGATTCAATGGACCTAATCGTTTTACAGCCCTGATGATTAATGCACAATGGGCGAAGAGTGATGCCACCCCTCCTCTCTAAACATGATGTCTCCCTTTATTGTGACAGGAATCATTGTATGGAGGGGCTAAATATTGACTCCCAGGGTCCTCAAACCCTTCCAGGGTCCGACAAGAGGATGAGGGACCTTAATCTCCGAGATGAATTTATTGGTCATGATGCTGGCGATACGAGGTAAGGGAGGTATGGATGTTTGAATATGAACAAGCCTTCGTGGTGAGTTTATCCTGATGTAGGTGTAACCTCAAAGGGATAAGGCTCATATTAGAAAGTTTGATTAACCTTGGATTCTGTTCTCAGTCCGGAAAGAAAGACAGCCCTGTTTGGTCTTCTGAGGCCTGGCGATTTTCAGCTTTTGGCTGATACGGTATGAAGAATGAAGTACATGTACAATCATGTATTCAAAAGCTTCTTCCTAAACGTTTTTTATTAAATCTGACCATACCCTTATAAAAAATATTCTCCATTTTACCATGGTGAATGGTAATTTCGCACGGTAAAAGAAGCACGGTACCATGGTGAAAGCCACTTATACCATGGTAAACTGTCCTTTAACGTGCGAAATTACCATGGTAAAAGGAAGATTTTCATAGGGGAATACATTGTATAGCGCTTGGTGTCGTACTTTGGACCAAATAAAAGAAGACTGAAATTAAACATGTTGATAGAAATACACCCAACGTTTTGTTTCATCAGTAGTCGGCCCCATCAATGTTAGTACATGTACCAAGATACCATTGACGTTTCATGGTGTTTAGGAGTAGGCCTACTTGTTTTCAAAAAAGGATACCAAGAACCAAAACAGGTTTCTATCAAAAATAGATTTTTGTTTCTATGTACATGTATTTCATATAGCAGAAGCAGGCTGAAACATATAGGCAACATTCGTTTTTTTTAGTTACGAAGCCCTAAACCATCGAGATGCCAATGACGTTTCCAGCAGTTCTACTAATCCTTTTTTCGATAAAATAAATATGTAGATAAGCGATCCCAAATGTTTCTATTTCTTTATACATGTATTAGAAGACTGAAACACAAGCAACATTCGTTTCATCAGTTTCGAGTCTGTTGATTTGACAAAACATCGACGAATTCCTGTTTTCGATAACCGAGTTTCCATGTTTAGTATAGTTAATATACGAGTCCCTGTTTTATACAAGACACACCTATGCATCCCAACCACGTTTCCAATTTCCAACGAACCCCCCAACAAAGATTTGTCATCCGTCGAGACTTCCGTTAGTCGCCGTATTTCATCTAACTGTCAACTACACCAAGAAGGATGGGGGTGACGGCGAGATGAAAAGGGCCGCCAAAGGAACATGGTGAGGTTTGACCCTTTGATCTTTAGGGAGACACCGCAATTTGACTTCGACTTCAAATCTGCTGATCTGATAGTGACCAGACGGGGATTTTAAATTCGACATGGGATTGATACGTTTCTATTTCTGTTTCTAATGATTTTATTCAAATTTCGATCCGTTGGGGGAATAAAGCCCAAAATTTATGATACTGGCTGGCATCTAGAGATTTTAAATCTTAAAATGGCAACTGAAGCTCGTATAAATGACAACATGACAAATTTGACATCGTGAAACTATAGATGATATTGCTGTCCTTTCCTTGTGGTTGCAGGCAAGAACGATAATAGTGAGGTTTCGCAAATCTGACGAAACACGAAGTACGAAATGCAAAATTGGACTTCATTTCCATGACGTAATGTATTTCAGGAGATGGTTGGTACCATAAAATATCTCTGTTGCCAGAGCGTCTTTTAGCGTATCATGTAAGACCGAGAGAGTTTTGGTGCACCTTGAATTGTTAAATTTCCACTTCGTAGCTACGAATTGGAAACGGAAGATAAATTTCCAAGTGTAATATACACCGCAACTCTATCGGTCTTGCATCATACGCTAAAAGACGCACTTGCAGCAGGCGATATTTGTGGCACCAACCATCTCCAGAAAGTGAAGTCCAATTTCGTATTTCGTACTACGTTTTTCGTCAGGTTTGCGAAAACTCACTATTATACAGAAAGGTTTACTGGTTTTGCCTCTTTTTTCGTTCATAGAATACGACGACTACCAAAGAACCGTTTGGGAAATCTCAAATTGTCAACGAATGATTTAAACCTGATGACGTCTTCTTTCTGCAACGAAATCTTGGAAATCAACGTACAGTCATGGACATCAATTTATCTACACCTGATACCTTGAATATTTTAAATACTACTGGGCCAATTTTAACACGGTTTGTTCCACATGAAAGGACATCTTGTTGGTCATACTCTCTGTCTACTGATATCAAAATTTCCTGAAAAGCATGAAAATCGCAAATTATCAAAATTTTGATAATCTCAAATATCTCAGCAACCACTCGACATATTTTGATGAAACATGGTCCAAAATCCTTAGACAGTTCCAGTCTATCAAAACTGCAACAAAAATCACAAAAAAGTTACAAAACAAAAATTTTGATTTTTAAGATTTTTCTGATGAGCTATTACATAATTACGACACTTCCAAATTTCCAAAATTTTGATGCAGAAATCTGACCAACAAGATGTACTTTCATGTGGAACAAATCGTGTTAAAATTGGCCCAGTAGTATTTGAAATATTCAGGGTATCAGGTGTCGATAATTTATGTCCATGACTGTACGTGTCTCTTTCTTAGGGAAGAATTTAGAGTACCTTTATCAGCGCTCGTCCAGATTGCATAATGTAGACACGCCGACTTCGTGCAATCTGGTCAAGCAGTGATAACGGTACCTTAGCAATTCCCTCAGAAACCAGAACTTATTTCCCGACATTTTAATAATAAGAAATCTAGGAAAACTAGCTGTGGTCTGTCAAAAGGTCATCGATGACCGCCACTGAGAACCAATCGAATTCTTCATCAGCATTTCCCATGAAATATCAATAGGTCTCGACCACTGATAGTTGAATTGTAATTACATGAGTGATGCATCACCGGATCACATCACAAATCCGTCGGAGTTCTTATTAGAAGCAAACATATAAATTTTCGTTAGAATTATCCAAAGTCTACATTATTGTGATGTGAAGTTGATCCGTTGCTTTCATACTATAGTCGCCCTCAGATCTCATGGGGCAGACCTTGATCCAAAAGACTGTCAGAATGGCGTAGTATGGGTCTCTACCTGTCATCTCTGAATTGGTTCGTTTCCTGTTCAAGTTTTCAAGAGCCTGGACGAATTTCTTTGGTTTTTTAGCTTTTTTTGTTGCTTCGGTTCCCTCGTTTAAGAACTAAAAACACGGGTTGTCTCTCTAAAACTAATAATGTAAATACGTTGGCCCTCAGAGTTGAAAATGGTAATAATCAGAGAAATGAAAAAAAATAGCACTGCTGATTTGGCAACTGCCGAATTTATTTGACAAATCAAAAATCGCTTCAAAACACGAGTACATCAGAATTGAATATTTATTCTGAGTATTATCCCTACTGCCACACTTGCTGGCACCTGTTTTCCTGAATGTCCGTGGAGCTACTGTGATGGGAGTGGTTCGGGCCTCCGACTAGCGGTCAGAGGGTCCCGGGTTCGAATCCCACTGGGCGTGAGACTTTGGGCACTCTTTGCATCACTGGCCTCTCTCCACCCAGGTGTATAAATGGGTACCGGTCGGAAATGTTCGGATTGTAGCGCTGAATGAGCAGCTCATCTGAGTTCTACTGAAAGGTTTCAGGATAGACTGGGATTAAAGTGTAAAGTCGGATGACACCTCTTCTACCGTTGTTGATATCAGACTATAAACCCAAACTTTAACTTTTTTTTTAATTTGTAAGAAAAATAAAAATTGCACCAAAGAGAAGGCGAGCACAAAAATCGACACACAAATATGATAAAGTATATAAAGTCAATTTCCAGAATATTTGGGAAATTTTCGCCCCCAACCGGGGTCTTCTTCAGGCTGGAACTTTACAATCTGAAACTCTCTTTTCCAGAGTTTCAGATTGTAAAGTTCCAGCCTGAAGAAGACCCCGGTTGGGGGTGAAAATTTCCTAAATATTCTGGAAATTGACTTTATATACTTTATCGAAAAAAATTGCACACTTATTAAAAGGAAGAGTGTAGTTTCGTCATTTGTTATTGTCATTCATATGGAAAGATACCCAAACTAGTCTATAAATTTGGGGACGAAGCTGTGAAAGTCCCAAATGAATAGAAATAAGCAACAATGATTCACAAATGACATGAGTGAATACAGTCGAGTATGATATCAATGAAAATCATTTCCATATACCATTTCTCCTAACAATCGACTAACTCATAAAAAGTAAAATATCATGTATTATGTTTGCCTTCTGTGGAGTAAAAAAAAACTCACACCGACTCTATTCACAGGCGAGTAACTAGTGCTGCCATCTAGTGTTAGTAAAAAATGCAACAGGTTTTACTCGCGTTGTTTGTGGGGTTATCGGAAATTACGCTGTTGCTTTCTCTTGACATGCTTGAGATGGTTTCAGACACAGGTACAAGCTTATTTTAATGATAGTGTATCACGACTTCATTGTTTACTTTCAATGTTTGTAAACATGGGATGTTTACCTTATGTTATTTTGGACTTTTGGGACATGCCAACCCACCGAATTGAATACTTTCGGTACCAAACGAATTTCTAGAGGGCCATGCCACCAACAAATTATTCATAAGACAAAGAAAGGCTGGACATAAACAAAAAAATGTAAATAAACAATGATTTTCGTGGCCCGCGAAAATACCCGTGATACATTATCTTTATGTGAAACAATTCATATTGTTACTGCGTGGATGCAGGACAATATAAAATTGTCTGAAATATTTAGTGTTATTTGCCAATGTGTAACTTTTTCCATTTCGAGGGTATAATTTCATGTTTTGCCATTTCGAGGGTATAAATTATGATTTTTGTAATGGTTGGTATTGTTGTCATCGTAAATGGTGAAAATCAGTGTAATTGTCCTGAAATTACTATAAGTATTCAAATCACCGTTTGAAAACATATTCACATATAACTGTACTGAAAACAAACTTGTGAGTATCTCCCAATCTGTCCATAATAAATCACAGCGACAATATTTCATGATTACTAATATGTCTTTATGATTATGTTTATGGGCCATTCTGATAATCCCTGCACGCTTCTAGGTCATATCAGAGATATAAACCACTCTCACTGATTTCTTCTGCTGAACGATTAGGCTATAATGTACATAAAGTGTATAAGTTGGTTGTCAGCCACTAATAGTGAGGTTTCGCAAATCTGACGCAAACACTAAGTACGAAATACGAAATTGGACTTCATTTCCATGACTGTATGTCAGGAGATGGTTGGTCCCACAAATATCGCCTGCTGCAATAGCGTCTTTCAGCGTATGACGTTAGACCGGTAGAGTTACGGTGTGTATTAAACATCAAAATTAATATGAGCACTGATGACATCATGAGTGCTGTGCAATGGTCCCCTTGGGATCCAATTAAAATACTTAAAATGATGAGTTTCCTGATTTAAAAAAAAAACGGCATGTTGGAGATATCAGTGGATTTGAATATATTAATAATGATATTTCAAAAATTCAAAATTTTACACAATGAGTGGATCCCTTTAATGTCAAGCATCGAGACACAGCCTTCAACCTAAAAAACATCTAAAATTACCTAGATATACATGTACAGACGCAACTGCAAAAAGTTCTATTTCATCTGAGAGTGTAAGTCTTGTCCACGCTTCTCCCAATAAGAATAATCACCTTTTTTTTTGAAGCGTTTCGAAACCACCTTTCATTTCTGTTTGTTTGCCAAATCACATTTGAACATACCAATATAGTGTAATTTCAATATGGAGTTATCATATGCAACAGATGATATTCCCTGTTGAACAAACATATCAAGAAAAAAAATACATATCTAACCAATCGCATGAATCTGGGTCAGACGGATCTGAGTTCAGTTCTTGACTGAAAAACCTGGCCAAGATCAACATTTATCAAATATTTCGTTCAAATAATATAAAATTTCGTTCACTTGTAATGTTAAGATTCAATTTGTTGGGTAATATCAACATTATGAACTTAATTTACTGAGAAAATTACGCCTTTATGTTTAGACCATGCGAGTTGTGTTCGAGTGATGTGTTGCTGAGGCCGCATAAATTATCATAACGGATTGGTTGATATGAACGAAAATCAGTGAATCGACCGTCGATTTGAGTAAATCTGCTGATCAATGCAAAGAATTGAGGTCGAATCATCGAATCTGATCACTATCATCGTGAAAAATAATAACTAGAACAAGATAACGAAGAAAAAATCGTTCAGTGGAGATGTATTCGATGTCATTGGTTCTTGCGGTCACGTGGTGTGGAGAGTAAAACCATTGTTGACACACAACGTTCTGTGTGGTTTTAATTTTACTTCGTCCCTTTGATTTTTGTTCACTAAAGGTTATAAAATTTTAGCAGACTCTAGAAACGGCATTTCAAGGCTGCTGTTCTGTAAGTTTCCTTTGAATTAACGCTTTAGCTTCCAAATGCCTCCTGCAATGCTTCTAGCAGTATCCGGGGCGCCTAAGCTGTTTGATAAAATTTATTACGAAAAGGCCTATGCAACGAAAGCCAATTTACTTCAGGTCTGGACTACCTACCTTCTATTTTATCCAGTTTGAACGCTATGTGTACATTCAGTCAAAATGTTCTAAAATGCTATCCATTTTTATCCAGCCTTTTGCAACTCCTTATTTAGAAATATAAGCGATTTATGTGAAATTAAAATTTTCATTTCTAACACAAAATTTTTGAACTCTCTCCTTACTCACTCGGATAACTCTACAAAATTAAACACCATAGGGTGTTATTGCATTTATACCAGTAGATTCGGTGTACATGAGATATAGACATCATAGACAGCTGTCGTGAACAGTGAACGTAAAAACAATTTATTTGGCTCTTCATAATGGGACAGTTCGGTTTCTACTGCATGTAGTCATGGCCGTAATGTATCTGCAGTTTCCTTTGATGTCTACCGACATGAATAGGGTAGTTGTAGCTAGTTCGCGGAGTCTTGCTCTAATTGCGGCAATAAAACTGTCGGGACTTTTATGCGATGCCGGCGTTTGGGCCATAAACTTCCCGCAGTAGTAGAAAATTTATAACTCTGTAGCATCTCACGTACAGTGCATCGTCGGTGCATTTAGAATACCCGCATGTATTCTGCGTATTTGCGTCTGGATATGGCACAGTTAGTTTCATCTATAGTGCATACTGGCTGATACCAAGGCTGAGACTACACGGAAATAAAATTGACCCTTGCGGTTTCGAAAGAGCATTGGCAAGAAAATCATATTCTATTGAGGCAAGCCGCTGATTTTGACGATAGTGTGAAGCCTTATCTTAAATAATTTGGACCATTTGGCGGCCTATAGGCCTACCTAAACATTTTTCACGGTGTCGGAGCAGGATTAACTTCCTAGTAGGAGTAGGCCCTATCAGAAATGTATTGGACCATGGCGGGGTTGCCTCTTCGTGCCCTTTGCTGGGTGAAGAATCTGGAAGAAGCCAGGCTATACGATGAAGAGAATTTTATTGAACTCGTGACAAAGATCACGACAGCGAAATTCCACACAGACATGACAGAGAAATGCAAACAAGCCGCATTGCAAGAACACACAATCCACCATGCAGAGGGGCGGACCCACGATTTCGGAAAAGAGGGGGCGCACTGCGCTAGAAACATTGAAATCTGCGGTGAATTTCAATGATTTGCTTCAAATTTCAGAATTTCACGGTCAATTTTACAGATTTGTTGACCGNGGGGGGGGGGGAGCGCCCGATGCACGTATTCAAATGACACAAAGACCTATAGCGTACACTCGGTCTACAATGTTCCTTGTTTTATAGGCCTACCCATGTAGCCCTGTACCTGTTTCGATTCGAAAACCTTTCGAAATATTGCTGTATGGGCCAAAGTACAATGCTTCAGCCAAAGCCACCACGTTTCATTAAAGTCTCGAAAATACCTTATTTATTTTGTGTTCAAAGCAGAAAAACAGAACCCAAAAGGTTATTAAAATATGGTTGAACATTCTCGTAACTTATTTTCTGTTTAATTTTCGTCCCATACTTTCTCACGCGACCATGAAACTTGCAGTAATATTTCATCTATTTGGTGTAATTGATCAGGGAGCCAGGATCCAAATTATTGCCTACAAATTTCTTGCGTTTTACGAATAACTCGCGTGGAAAATCTGAAAATTGCTTGTCTGGGACTATTAAGGGAAAGTTGCATTGTGAGAAGCATTGAATACCTTTGTTAGTGAATAATGCGTGTAGCGGGAATTAGAAATAACCTAGAACCCTCTGTTAGTCAAGTATCAATCATCTGTTTTAATCTTACGGTTTGAAATGACTGTTAATTAACATTGGTTCAAAATGAAGGCGAATTGTAAAGAAACTATGGCACGGTGTTTGAAATTTGAGGTGTGCTTGGCACAACGGTTTCAAAGGGGCTGTTCACTTTCGCAATCATTTTACGAAATAGACGTAAAAATCATTTTGCTTAGCCTAACAGCCAAGAGCCTATTGTGCAATGGTCTTAGGCCTGTGGACCTGGTGGGTATGTTGTAACTCATCACAATGGGCTCTTGGCGAATTGTAAAGAAACTATGGCACGGTGTTTGAAATTTGAGGTGTGCTTAGGTACAACGGTTTCAAAGGGGCTGTTCACTTTCGCAATCATTTTACGAAATAGACGTAAAAATCATTTTGCTTAGCCTAATAGCCAAGAGCCTATTGTGCAATGGTCTTAGGCCTGTGGACTTGGTGGGTATGTTGTAACTCATCACAATGGGCTCTTGGCTATTAGGCCAAGTGAAATCATTTTTACATCTATTTGGTAAAATGAATATGAAATAGAAATCGGGTTTCTAAGGTGAAAGACATTGCTTCCTACCAGAATCGAACCCACGGACCCTCGCATAAGGCATCAATCGCCAGCACTACTAGTATTTGGTAATATGGTTGCGAAAGTGAACAGCCCTAAGCTGTATGATGCAGTGTGTCAAATTTAGTTATAGGGCCTAACTATGGTTATTACAGTTGTACATTTAAACCAAACTAGCATATTGACCCGTGGCGAGCACATTTTGAGAGAGTTAGTTTGTCTAGAATATTCTTTGGTAGAGGGTCTGTTGCTTTATTGATGAGTTTATTTGGAGAGGAGTATACCCCTCTCCAAATAAACTCATCTATAGTTTATTAATTTCTAAACAGCAGCATCACATCTGGTTTATTACACAATCAGCCAAATCTCCAGGCTAATGCCACGGTGACCCAGATTCATGATAGCCAGGTTCACATGCATCCCACCCTGTATCTGTTGGAGGTAGGTCACTGCCATTCTTGTAGATGGCAGCGCAGGTGACCACTCATCTGATTTTCTCTCTTTTTCATACAAACCAGCATTTCTTTTAAGAGCAAAATATCGGAAAACATGCTCCTCCTATTTTACTGTACACATAGGCCGCTCTTTGTAGGCTTCAAGCCCTAACTAAGGAGGAGATAGGGCAGAGAGTCCGGTCCACCGTAACTGGGTACAGTCATTACATAGCAAGGTATAGCAGACAACAGGTCAACTCAGGTTGATAACAAAATCCAACATGGCTACCGTCCATTATAGTATAGATTTAAGGTCCGTGATTCATAGGCTCGTATTCTAGAAGCCTCCTTAACTCTAAGGTCCACTTTAAGCTTTTGTATTCTGCCCTGCAAACAATAGCTAAAGGTAAACCTTACAGTTAAGGAAGCTTCTAGAATACGGCCCATAGTGTTTGGCACCTAAAGTGGAGGGTAGAGTATTTTCACTATTAGGCCTAGTGTGAATGGTGCAGTATGTGTGCAAATGTTTTTCGTTTTTCCACCACCAGAAGAGAGTACTGTATCCACGATTCTGGCGCTGTTATAGGAAATTTCCCACATACACGATGTATGATGCACCACATAACAGACAAAAACTCCTTGCCAACATTATATGCATACGTTAACACGTGTCTAAAACTATTTGTATATTCTTATATAACGGTTTTTATTCACAAACTTACTTCAGAATGCACAGCTGTGGCAGTGACATTTGCCATTTTTCGTCTTTCATCAATCTTTAAAAATAATTATTTATAGTTTAAAACGCAAAAATCGATGTTAGATTCAAATTACAATCCACGTAATAATAGAAAAACTATATCAGGAATTGCATATGACACCCAAGGCGTAAATTATACTTCAATTCCTACCATTATTTCGATTAAAAAGATAGCAAACACACTGAAGTGAAATTCTTGTGTCACTATTCTAAATGATTTTACGCGTTTGTAATGTTATCTGAGCAAAAATCTGCCTGAATGAAGCGGTTGTTGACGACCCGGGAAATATCCACTTGTTCTTTACACTTGTTTTCAATGAGAAATTTAATTAATTATCGGTATAGTAATTGCATTGCATTTTTCACTCTTTTCCGGGTCGTCAGACATCGTATTGATCGTTAATTGAGCGATGTTAATGAGTTCTGTCTTTCTAATTAATGTAAAGATAGAGTAGAGGATTGTTTTCTTTGAGCTTGCCTTTTTTATCAAAATGGGTCAGTAAAGATTCTCTCCCTTCAGTTTAATACGCCATGAGTCTTTTATCCCTCTTTTATTCCCTTTTCGGCTTAAATCGTATATATGTGACCCGTTCTGGCAAAACAAGGCATATGTCGCTCTTAGCTTGGCAGGTTGAGACCAAATGTTTGTCAGTTTCAGTATTGTCTGTCTATTATGAAATCTGAAACAATCTATTTCTTCCATTCTCTCCTGGTGTCATCTTAGTTCGTTGCGGCTCACCTTCTGAGCGACATATGCCTGGTTTTACCAGAAGGATCACATATGCGCAAGTGAACTGTCAGGTACATGTATATGAACCAACTTGTCAAAATGTATTTTACATGTATTATACTGTACTTCTAAAGAATACTTGCAAAATGTACTTACATGTAATATACTTGCAAGATAATAAGATCATCGAATATGGTACACTTGGTAAGACAGAATATTGACTGTGCAATTTTTAGGTACTGTAGACACAGTTTTAACCATCGAAGTCATCAATAAAAAAAATCGAAAAAGGGTGACACTTTTTTCCATAGGAAACTGTTTCTGCAATTGATGCAACGCATAGGCCAACAACCCAAAATGTAACCCAACAAATATCACTTTTATGACTGTAATAACAGCTGGTTATCGTCTAGACGTACACTTTACATGCATATATTATCAGATACATTGTCGATTCAGCATCTTATACATGCATTGATTATGCATTCAGTTTTTATCAATGCTTTGTTCTTTAACATATTCGTCGGGAAAGAAAAAGCAGGCCGGGGAACCTGCTGAGCCATGTCATAGGTTTGCATCTCCAACCTATCCCTTCCGCAACAACTTCCGCTACTGCAGATATAATGCATTTTCTGTCCTTATATCATTGTCACTGTTAAATCTAATACATTGTATAAAGAAGAGTTGTTATTATGTCGTCTAGTGATCCTATCAAAAATTAAAACCCAAGGACCGACTGACATGACTGAACTGAAAATGACAGTAACGCACAGAAACACCTTGCAGGCGTTACATAGGGCGACACCTGTCGGTAAATTCACAAACAATACTTTGCATTCGAGTAAAAATACACTCGGATTTAGGATCAGAAAATTCTACGATATTACCAAATTTCTGGACAGTGTTGGTGTCGATTTGGTAGCCGTAGTAGCCGTGGCTGCTGAAGACAAGGAAAATCTCTAAGTAAGATTTCTATACTGTCGGTTGACTGATGGTTTACCGTCGTTGGGAGACGGCAGGATCGCGACTTTTCTTTTGATTTGTACCGTTATACAGATCAAAGAAGCCGCTATGTGATGGTTGTGGGGGTCAAAGTGAGACAAATGATAGATTTTATGCAGTCGTTCAGAGATTTATAAATTGTTCACAGTCTTCAGCCTGAAATAGTCCAACGTTGAGCATTAATTTATTCCCATAAATTTATTGGTGCTTAGTTCTAAGGAAGGAAGCATATGGCGATTGTGTAGCGATTTACTCCGACCGACAGGGTCAGCATAAACAAAACAATTTAGGCTAAATTAAGAATACTAATTCGACGATTTATGATGCTGAACTCGGTGAGATTTCGTATCAGTGTTAATTCCACACTCAGACAAGTTTTCCTGCTTGTTTGGTGTGGAAGAATAGTTTTAAATATCTATTAAACATTGCTATCTGATGGCCGGCAAAACTTGGAACCTGTTATGCCTGTATAGCTCAGCTGACCATTTGGTATTATTTACAAGGGAGTAAGAAAGAAAAGTGGAAAATAAGAAGTGGGAAATTTTCGAATTTTTCCAAAATTTCCCACTTCTTATTTTCCACTTTATTATTTCTTACTCCCTTTTACCGAGTTTTGCGAAAAGGCATTGAGAGGTTGGATGCATCTTCCTTGGCATTGAAGTCAGATTTGAAAGAAATAACATAGCGAAAACACTTGGTTGAAACTAGTCATGATTTTAACTTTTGCTCGATTATTTTTAGCTGAACAGCACAATAACAGACACCAAGGGGCAAGATGAAATGTAGCACGAATATGATACTTGAATTAGTCAAATTATAAAAAGACATTTTTGAGTATTCAACAAATTACATATTTTATTATACTCACATGAATTTGTCTATATGGAAAATGCGCGAATTACTAGTTTGATTTTAGTATGGAAAATGCGCGAATTACTGTTTAGTTTAAGTATTCATGATATAAGAATCCAACCGTTTATTGCATGACGACATTGCGTATTAACGGCAATTCAAAAAGACAGTCGTTTCTCTAATATTTGATTCTTTGATATCCAAAACTAGAGCACAAAAGGCGACGCACAAAATGATATAATAACCGAAGTCGTCCTCCAGAAATTTCGCAAAATCTTTTCTGTAGTCTCTAACTGAAAAGTGCCTGAGGAAGACCCCGATTGGGGTCTAAAATTTGCGAAATATCTGGAGGACGACCTCGGTTATTATACCATTTGATTCTTTGACGATTAAAAGCTGCATGAGGCTGAGCAATGTTCCTCAATTTCACATAATGAGAACACGGAAATGCTTGGTGACCCATTCCAAAATGTTTCCGATGCCATTCGCAGCCGAGGAGTCAAAGACTGGAAGCATTTTGCGCACTACCATTCCATAAACATGATAAACTAACACATTAAAACGAACCATTTATTAATAAAACACCAAAAGCGTCAGTATTCCAAGGGCAGTAGTAAATTATCCTAATCCTGTTTCACTAAATTAATCTTTTTGATTCATAACTGTCAAGTTTAAACTCTCACTTATGTGAAGTTACTGATGTGTGATCCTGTACATGGCTGGCGGCCATTTTGGAAAATTTCGGTAAGCGGTTTTTCTGAGTTTAAATGGTATTTGCGGCATTGGGATTTCATATTATGATTACGAATTGTGTCAACTAGCAAAATAATATTGATGTCCGTTAAAATCTCAAAAGAAATTGGTATCTGATCTCGTTTTCCGGCATAATAAGCGTTTTCTTGTGGCTCCGTCTTTGAGAGTCCATTTGCACAAATGCAATTTTGATGCGAAAAATGCCACGAATCATTGCAAACCCAAGAAAATGTTCGGAAAATATACGCAGTTAGTTGATTATATGTGTGTGTTTGGAGGCCTAAGGCAAAATAGTGATGCCCAGGGTATTCTGTGATCCCAAATTCGATAGTTGAAACCCTTTTGCAGCGATTTATTGCGCAAAACACCGCGAGACAAATGCCAATCACCACGAGACTGTTTTCAAAAATCCTCGTAAAATCTCTGATTACTGCATTTTATTATCCGTTTCATTGCTTTAAAATGTGCACCTACATATAATATGGGCAGAAAATGAACCGCAATAGTCATTATTTTGATAGTAAAATCTGTGAATGGTGCGTACGACACCAATAAATATTATCATTTTATATCACAGTAATTTGCACAGGTTATTGACCGGAGAAACTCTCAATGAAATTCCACTCTAAGTTTCTCACCTCTACACAAAGGCCTTGGCGGTTTTACTATTTCAAAATAAAGGGCAGTTATGTTCATTCTGTGGTGTAACCTATGAAAGCAGTAATTCAAAAAGTACGTTCAGCTATAAATCTCGTTTTACGACTGAGGATATTATATTATCACCTTGATTGTGGAATTCTAACCTGAGCTAACCCTCTGGCAAAAGGCCGGTAAAGGCAAGAAGACTGTGAACATGTACATTCTGTCCTGCCAAACACATTATTAGCTACCAGAAGTGATTTATTTTATTGCACTGTAAAACTCGCGCATTAACCTACTTGCGAAGATATATGGTTGTGTCTTCATTCATTAGTTTAGGGATAATGTAGTGTTATTGCCCATGTGTTGTGTACATCGGGGTAGGAAGAAGAAATACACACAAATACACAGAGAATGCACTGTATGAGACGTACACGTACACTTGAGTGTGGAAGTGCATGTACATGTACATTTAATACATAGCCTGAATGATCTATAACAAAGATTGCCAGTGCTTGACGGTGAATCATGAAACGCGTCGTGTACTTTTCTGACATCTTCATCTTTTCATTTTGTCTTATGTTATTTTTCACTGATTGATACTTTAGTAACCAGTTTTCCTGCTTAAACTCCGGCAGTTCGAAAAGGCCGAACCGCCGAACGCGCAGAACCGCCGAACTTGGTACGCAGAACTGTACCCCAATTTCGAAAAGACAGAACCGTAGCCATTTTTTTCAAAATTGCTTGATTTGCATATTAATCATGCCAGATACCTAGAATTCACGCAATCTGCGCTGATAATAGGAGTTCTTTAGCATAACTGAGATGCAAATACATGTGTGGTAGATACGCACGTTATAGGTATATTACCTACTTCTACCAGTGCAACAAAATTAACCTCCTGACCTGGGTCATAGGGTGGTCATCAAGCTTTAATTTTTAAAAGTCCCTCTGATGTCAAATACCTGTGTTTATTTAGCTCGTATTACAGGAAACCTCATCGATAGAGAGGTCACGATTACATCAGTAAGCTCTAAAAACATTACAGTGAATCACAACGTCAGCAAGCAAACACACTGCAATGGGTGATATTCATAAAGGCTAGTAAATGTTTTTACTTCAAGATTTACATTGGACCTCACTGTGCAAATCGTAAAAGCATTTGCTAACTTTTAGGCCTACGAACAGGCCTACATATTGTCTGAAAGGTTAGGAATACAACGTAATTGTAGACGATACTTTGACATGCAAATTATTGAGAGCCTCCAAGGTAGGCCCACATCCCCCATTGCTGTTGCGTGAACAGACAATACAAGTGAAATAAACACAGGTATTTGACATCAGAGGGACTTTTAAAAATTAAAGCTTGATGACCACCCTATGACCCAGGTCAGGAGGTTAATTTTGTTGCAATTTTGAAAAAAATGTTTGCGGTTCTGTCTTTTCGAAATTGGGGTAGAGTTCTGCGTACCGATTTCGGCGGTTCGGCGAGTTCGGCGGTTCGGCGTTTTCGAACTGCCGCTTAAACTCGTGTTTATATCGCAGTTTGTCAAACTTTATACCATCCATATTTAAGACCTAAGCGGCATTCTGAATGATGTTAGGTGCCGTGAGCTGATTAGACTACTCAGGCGGGAAGGGCGGCGGTCGGAATAAAAATAAAGATAAAATTTTATTTTTTTTCTGTTTTGAGCAATTTTGAACGTCGGCGGGTTCGCTAAACAAGGTATAAAAAAAGTCTGGCCTAATTGCTCACTCATCCTGTCTGCACAGGTGTTAGTTCTACATTCGGGTTTCAGCTCAGTCTTTTCTAGAGTTTCAGATTGTAAAGTTCCACTTGAAAAAGACCCCGGTTGGGGTCGAAAATTCGTGAATTCTGGAGATTGACTTCTTGCTTATTATCGGCATTCTGAATACATGTATATTGGCCAGGAATATTATTACAGGATTTGAATTCAGCATGAAATTTGGGTGCCAAAATTAAATGCACTCTCTGTTCCCACAAACTGTTAGGCCTACACTGTTAGAAATTATTGTAATAATTTTACAGAAATTGCCTGCAGCAGAGTCGCCAAACTTTCTGTAAATTTACATATGGTATGATTTATGTTCTTTTGTATTGGTTGGACTCAATTGGACTTTCCATTTAATGATGCTTTCTGAGAGCAGTATGAAAATATAATTTGGTCAGCCTCCAGTCAAGTCTCTGTTAACATTTACTTAAGTTTGTAATTTTACAGATCCAATCCTTGGGACTCTGCTGCAGGAATTTTCTGTAAAAACCTCTGTTTTTTCTACAGTGTGCAATACACAACCGAAATATCCAAATCGAATCTTTCGGTTATACTTTGTAATTTGGTTCAAAGCAGAGAGACCACTTGACCTAATTGCAGGAAAGTCCGAAAGAAAACCAGTGACTAACCAAAACATTGTTTCTTTTACATTCCAAGTGTACATGTATTAAGGAAATAGTTTAATTTTCATTTATTCGAGGGTTAACATGGTTCTTTTGACCTGATAAGACCATATCAATGTGCTTTCTTTCCCACTGTTTCATTGAACGAGGTACATGTACAAATTCCGTGGCATACGTTGGCCTCCTGATATTTTGCAACAAGCTAAATTTTTCCCCGTCAATCATGCATGAAATAAGGACAGGTTATATTAGATAACAAGCTAATATCAGCCAAAAATGCCATGAATTTTCGAAAAGAAGCTGATACAACTTTACGATTGTATAAACACACGTCAGATAAAGCACTCAATGGAGGCACAACATGCCACACAATTTCACAACTTAGATAAATCCAAAAGCAAAGTTGAAGCCAAGCGCGGAAAAACACTTTCGGCTTTCGATAGCGGCGTCTTTGATGACAGGCGGCTTTCTTTCATCTTGTAACAAAATGTGGCCGCCATCTTTGATGGCTGTCAACCTTGCCTGATGATAAATATTCCCTCGAAGATGCAGAACCATGAAATAACGCGAGCCTTGTATTCAAACGTTTTTCAATGAGAACAGGAATTGGCCTATTTTTGTCAGTGTTCATAAAAATCATAGTTTTTAGCAAGCCCTAATGTGTATCACAGATTCCATTGGTTTCAGTGTCGTCAGTGTGGTCGTAACTTAGTATGCCCTCCCCCTTCCTTGGCAGCAGTCACAGCAGCACATCTTTCTGGCATTGTGTCTATGTATTTTCTCCACGCCTTCAGAAGCTCATTCCAGAGAGTTTCCTTAGAGTTATTCAACATTTCCAAAATGCAGTATGTTCCCAAGAAATTGACAAAGGTATCATGCAGGTGTCTCTGGAACATTCATTATGCAATATCAGTATGGTTGAAGGTTCCATAATGAAAGAAACGATGGTTTCATGGCTACATTGGGGTCATTTCATTGAAATAATACTTCGTTTTCCAGTTCATGGCAAGTGTTCTAATATTTTTGCACGCTACTGTATATTTTTGCAACAAGACCGAATTTCTTAGGTACGATGGTACATTCATGTTTTCCTCACTTTCAGAATTTGCCAAATGGCGTCATTATATAAGACTTGGTGGTGTGCATGTGTTATGCATCAACGGTCACTCGCAGTGTGTCATGATCCTGTGCATGTGGGTGTGGTGATAAAACAAAACTGCTGGATTACTCATAGAAATCTCGCCACCTCATGAATGTATCATGCCGATTAACACTTAAAAGTGACGGGGACGCTAGACCCGTTAACCCTTTAAATACAAGTGACGTCGCTGCCTGGTAAATGGGGGCATCTCAGTGAAATTAGGGAGGTTTCGCAAGCGCCCGGTTAGGCCCTACGACGACGTTTATCTATTGTGTGGTTATACCCAAACAATAGATAAACGTCGTCGTATGGCCTAACCGGGCGCTTGCGAAACCTCCCTATTGCCAAAACAAATAGAACTAGAGTTCAGTTGAGTCTGCATGCAGACTCTGGAGTCTCCGCCACGCGTGGCATGTCACACTAGGCCTATAAGAGACATGCACGGCCAAATCCTGGTCTGAGGTTGGTTTGGGCCGAGAAAGTTTCCTAGCTAACACAAGAGTCTCCGCTCGACCACTACGTGGCGTGGCGGAGACTAATTAGAAATAGAAATAGGCAGAATTGAGTGGTTAAAATAGGCAAATAAACTAGTGAATTTCGCCAAGTTTCCTTCAGGAATTTTAAGGAGGTAACTTCGATCAATAACCCCTCCCACATTTACCCCAAACCCTCAAATTGAAAGGGTCTCATGAATACAAGGTCGTGTTTATCATAACCACGAAGTTTACATGACAATGGCTACACAAACAGTGTCAGCATCACCTGATGCACAATAACCATATTCATCCTTATCTACTGTATCATAGCCTGATCTACAACATAAAACTGATGGTCTACCTCTATTGTTGTGTGGACAATCTACCTGTCACAACCCTGGGCATTGGGACCAATCTACCCCCATACCAGGGCGACCCCTATTTGCTAAACTTTGATACAAATAACTCTACATGGTGTTTACTTTGTTATTAAAATGGCGAAATTTAATTTGAAACGTGGCCTGTTAGGTCGTACTCTGGCAAAATGGCGGACAACCTTCATTCACCCCTGGCCCATACCAAAGCGACCTCTATACATCAACTCCGCCACCTGACACTGAACTTACTTACTAGTATTTACAGAGTTAAAGTTTGGGTTTAGTCTGATATCAACCACGCGGTAGAGGTGTCACCCGACTGACACTTTAACCCCAATCTATCCTAAAATCTTCACAGAACTCAGATGAGCTGCTCATTCAGCACTACAATCTCAGCATTTCCGACCGGTAGGCCTACCCATTTATACACCTGGGTGGAGAGAGGCCAGTGAGGCAAAGAGACTTGCCCAAAGTCTCACGCCCAGTGGAATTCGAACCGGGGACCCTCTGGCCGCTAGTCGGCGACCCGAGCCACTACACCACCGTGGCTCCTTACGAATTTGTGCACATTGTGCACTGTAAGTATATACATCTAACAACCACTAGCCAAAAAGTTTGTTGCTGTCCTTTTTTTCACAAAGTCTCTTCAGCCAGTTTGAGCGAGAGTGACATTCAGCAACTGACATTGATATGAAGCCGACCTTTTGGACAAACGTTCCGCTACTTGTAATGTATAAATCCCTTAAAATCAACCATCCAGACAATTGCCCGAGTCCTGCACCGCGAATCCTCGCTAAATTACAGATCAATACATTCCAAATATCACACCAGAACGTCCTGTCGCTGAAACTGGAAGTCTTGGCATCCCAGTGGCGGCTGCCAATCAATAATACCCCGACATCGGAGAATGGCCTTGCCAATGGAGATTGATTCATCACGGCGGCGGCACTTTGATCTTTGTCCACGGGATCAGCGACTCATCCGATAAGTCTGCTGGAATTCCATCCAATATCATTATCGTATTGCCGGGAAGTCCCAGCGCGGATCTTGCCTTTTTTGCGATGGTTCATCGGGGTCCGTTTGCAATGCGTTAGTTTTTCGTTGGGAAACGCGTGTAATTAGACGAGCCGATGCTAAATTGAAGAATCTATCACAATACTGGACACTTCAGTGTCTGGCATATTGAAATTTGTGCTAGGGGAAGAAGTGGTCAGGCAGTGTAAGCAATGGTTGCATTGGTGGCATCATGGCGGGCGGGGGTGAGGGCATCCTTAGGTCATATAGGTAATCAGTGGTACAAAATGCTCGCTTCCTCCTTCAGCGCATAGGGCTACTACCTCTGCGCTCTCAGGATAGGTAAGGAAGGCGAAGAGAGCGAGCGCAAGATCCTCTCAGGATGGGGGAGGGAGGCGAAGTGAGCGAACGCTAAGACCCTCTCAAGATGGGGGAGGGAGGAGAAAAGAGCGAGCGCAAGATCCTCTCAAGATGGGTGAGGGCGGCGAAGTGAACGAGCGCTCAATCCTCTCAGAATGGCTGAAAGAGGGAGGCAATGCTCCCATCGCTACCTCGAGCCCCGGAAGTTGGCAGGGTGTCCCTTTTCAAATTCTATTTCAAAAGCCTGTTGACTTGACCAATCAGAAGCAGGTATCGATTGGTGCGAGGTTGACCTACATAATCAACCTCGTACCCGGATTGTCTCTGATTGGTCAGTCTATGAATAGGAATGATGGCATTTTGAATTTGAAATTTAGTTGAGCACAAGGCAGCATCGAATTCGAATGGAAAATGCATGGTGGCGTGTGCGCGAGACTGTTTGACTTCGGAAATAGAATCTGAAAAGGGACACCCTGCCAACTTCCGGGGCTCAAGGTAGAGATGGGAGTATATCTCTGGCCTCAGGAGGTGGCATCTCTCCTCCGTCAGATACAGCACTAGTTCCTTCCCCGTTGCCTTCGTGTCTATGCATGGGGCGCCAACGAGGGTTGGCTGTACGACAAGCCATGAACTCGTTCCTGATCTCCGTTCGTGACAATTATATTTCTTTGATATATAAGAGTAGCCTCTATCCAGGATCATCATTTAGGCCTAATGAGGAATGTTCCCCGACTCTCAGAGAATCCTTGATCTATTAAAAGGAAATAAGATACGATTCGAGGGGCTGCTATCCAATGATTTATTCATAATATTACATAAATCACGATTATACATCCCAAAATCAATATCCACAATTATGATTCATGTCCTTGTAACTTTCTTCTTATGTATATCTATTTGTGGCATCATTTATCGACTTGTTTACGACGCTTTGGGACTGAAATTGACAGCAGTACAATAGGGAGATGCTGAGAAAGAAAGTATATTATTATGACATCCCTCTTGCAGTACCATGCCGTGCTATCCTTCAGAAAGTATCATAATATTTGATTGGATTCCTCAGCGGATTTCCATTGGTAAATGTATAACATGTATGAATATGAAATAGAAATCGGGTTTCTAAGGTGAAAGACATTGCTTCCTACCAGAATCGAACCAACGGACCCTCGCATGAGGCATAGTCGCCAGCACTAAGCGGCAGCACCCCTTAAACCACTAGACCAAATCCCCATCTTCAAAAAAAGATGGTTCAATGGCCCATGTTTAAACGAGGCGTCCATCAGTACCCTGCGAGTAGTCCAAACAATCTCCGAACCCAAACAGCATTTATGTTATGCGAGGGGTCACAAATAAAGGAGATACAAGTAAAGAATATGAAATAGAAATCGGGTTTCTAAGGTGAAAGACATTGCTTCCTACCAGAATCGAACCCACATGTATGAATATTTTATTCCGTACTGCTAGGAAAGGAACATCGTCATAACTGGCCCTTCCTCTAGCTGTCAGGCAATACTACAATACAAGATCGCCCCTGTTTATATTCAATTAAAACGTACTAAAACTGTATCCCCCTCTTCTTCCGCTACCCCCGAGACTAGAGACGGAGCTGTGAACCTTTGCATGCGGGCGTTACAGTGCAGTATAAGGTTATAACACCTCGGGCAAGCTCATCTGTCTCCCGTTTGGCCCTCCTTGAAATTCGACCTCATCCCCAAGTATATTCACTTCGTCAGATGGTGTTCGTATTTGCTGGTGCAGCGTATAAAACGCTACATGTATTTTGAGTCCGAGTGTTTTCTTATGTCGTTTGTATTACTGTCACGACTATCCGACGTTTATCAGATCAAGGGTTCCTCTCTTCCAAGGTAGGTGGACATCTTCTACTTTGTACTATTCTTTCACTGACTCGTAAAGCTCATGTTACATAGCATTATTATGCTGCTTCCATCCATCTCATTGTAATCAGCAGCATCAGCATTTGAGACCCGGAACAATATCTGGAGATCTGTTTAAAGGGGAAGTCCTGTCGTACTTTTAAAGCTCCACTGTATTGAATTTTACGATATTTTCAAAATGTTAGGAGAATACAAACAGGTTTCATAGCCTCGTGAAGGTCACCAAAACGCTTGCCTGATAGGTATTTCAGAGAATCAAGGCCTAGTTTTCAGCACACATTGAAAAAAACTGCAGGGATGGCTCTAATGTATTCAGACAGAGCGTAGTACATTTTACACTACGCTGACGTCGTGACGTCGTGCACTGACGTCAAGAATCGCGGCGACGATTTGCGTTTTTCAGATTCAATACAGTGGGGCTTTAAATCCAGCATTTGGAAAAGTAGGGACACCGCTGATGGCGTACATTTCGGAACTTAGAAAACGAAATCTTTATTATATTTTGGTGAGGGTCATTTAGTATTGGCGTGTTTTCCTTGTTCATTTCACGAGGGTCATGAGTCATCCACTTTTTGTATCAGTGCGGAAGTGTCTGCTATCACTAGATTTGGCAAAGGATCTGTGCTCTACAGATTATCCCTTTCACGAAAGGGATAATCCACTAAACTTCAACTAATAACAAATAACAATGAAATAACAATATGTATGTAGGTCAATCTAAAGTGTGTAGGACTACAGGGTGGGTCAGAGAAAGTGTCCCTCGAACAATAGCATTTCTACTGTTTCCCTATTGTTCGAGGGACACTTTCTCTGGCCCACCCTGTAGTCCTACACTCTTTAGATTGACCTACATACATATTGTTATTTCATTAGTTAAAGTTTAGTGGATTATCCCTTTCGTAAAAGCACAATTTGTCATTGGCCCACTTTCACAAGTCAAAAAATCATTTTGTAACGTGTGTGTTCGAAATTGTTCGCGTTCCTGTGGGTCCGTCTCAAAGATTTATTAATCTACTTTTTTATTTCTAGAAATTGATAATTAGGCCCACCTCTAAATATAAGGCTAAAGATAGACACTGACTTGAAACCGAGGCCAATAACCCCATGCTGTCAGTTAAGATCTTCAAAGGACCAACAGTAGAAAAATCCTTCCATTTTTTAGCCCGCTTGGCCGCAAGGCCCAGCAGGGCTTATGCTGTGGTTGGGGTCATTTAGTGGTGGTCTGTCGTGCGTTAGTCCGTACGGCGGTACGGCGGTTCGGCGGTACGGCGCTTCGTCCGTAAACTTTTGGTTTGTTAGCGCTCTAGCGCCTTTATTTTTTGACGAATCTTTTTGGTCTTCGGTGGGTCTATATATGGACCTAAGATCTAGGTCGAGTTCGATTTTGAGCACGATTGGATTCCTATTTTGGCCTCCAGGGGGCGTTTTGTGAAAAATTTCAAAGGGCTATATTTTGATAATGGTTTGAACTATCATGTTGAAACTTTGTACACATGTACCTCTAGGTTATAGCAACTTACAGACAAACTTTCGGTGAAATCTGATTCTTCACTTTGCCACTAGGGGGCCAAAACCAAAATCACTGAAAGTGCTATTTCTCCATAACCAAGAGATGGATTTTTGTCAAATTTTTTTCATGGGTATATCTAATAAGGATACATAAGATATAGTACGCGAGTTTTTAATTTGACCTACTTTTCAAGGTCACAGAGGTCAAAGTTCACCTGAAATAACGAAATTGGCACTTTTTCTAATGGTTTGCATGTTCTTAGTCAAGAGATTAATATGGCAATTTGGCATGTTTGTACCTAAATGGCTTTTATGGGGTTGCTGATGATTCCCACCACTGTGCTTCAAGCCAAGCGGGCACAGTGCCATTGGCACTATTTTTCTGAATTTAGGGAACGTAGATCATGGAATTCTGAGATGACCCCTCTGAGCAGCAGAATCAATTTCAATCGAAGTTGACTTGAAATTTCAGTGTGTACGCTCCTGTAAAATGTGTGAACTAACTCGAATTTGACCTCCACTTAAAGGACACATATAAATCATTTTGCACGAAACTGGTATCATTGTTTGGTAGTTTCATTCCACCGAATAGATAATTTATGGCCCGTTTAAAAGATAAATGGTGTTCCCCCTGGATTCAGCTGCTTTTTGGCCTTCCTCTTATGACCCCGTTACCTACCTTCCGATGATGGGGTCGCCCTCGTCGGGTGTTCGCGTTGACACAAGGCTGTGTAAAAAGAGGACAAGCCCATAAATTTCCCCATTCGTGCAGCTAATGTGTTTTTATGTTTTATGGCTTTCTGTGCATGCAGGCGCTGTCAGTGTATAACCAATACACACATTTTCCGAGCAAAATCACGAAAATGTATTGCTATGTGATGTGCATGTAGGTGTACGCCGAGTGTCGGCTTGCCTGCAATACTAGGGCTGAAAGGGTAAATGTCGTCCTGGGTATATATAAAGATTACCCAGGATCTCAATCTTCACTAAAACAATACCCTGGGTGTAGTTTCGGTAGCCGAACATCACCCAGCTTCCATGGCTTCCGCAATCTGTGCCTAGGAACGAGTCCTATTTAGAAATCCCGTGGAATCTCGCGGTCTCGCGCCGCGGTACATGTAGCTGTTCATGACATTCTTCAGGCGGTCGTCACGTGACCACGGGCGAGGCAACCACGAATCCAGGTGTCATACTACGATGCTGGGTGATGTTCGGCTACCGAAAGTACACCCAGGGTATTGTTTTAGTGAAGACTGAGATCCTGGGTAATCTTTGTATATACCCAGGACGACATTTACCCTTTCTGCAATACTAGGGAGGTTTCGCAAATCTTTCGTAACACGAAGTACGAAATACGAAATTGGACTTCATTTCCATGACG
This sequence comes from Notospermus geniculatus, assembly GCA_002633025.1. Lineage (NCBI taxonomy): Eukaryota > Metazoa > Nemertea > Pilidiophora > Heteronemertea > Lineidae > Notospermus > Notospermus geniculatus. Next base: position 73,992 of record NMRB01003028.1, read on the forward strand.
TAATGTATTTATGGAGATGGTTGGTACCACAAATATCCCTGCTGCCAGTGCGTCTTTTAGCATGTGAGATCGAGAGAGATATGGTGCACCAGTCCTTCAATTTTTAAATTTACACTTCGTAGCTACGAAGTGGAAACGAAAGAAACATTTCCAAGTGTAATATACATCGCATCTCCATCGGTCTTGCGTCATACGCTAAAAGACGCACTTGCAGCAGGCGATATTTGTGGCACCAACCATCTCCAGAAATAAATTAGGTCACTGAAGTGAAGTCCAATTTCGTATTTCGTACTTCGTTTTTCGTCAGGTTTGCGGAAACACACGAATGTCGGGTAAGATTTTCGTCACTGTTTTGTATTTTCCAAATTAGGCCTATTTCCAAATTTTGGAACATAATTGCATCAGCACATAGGCCTAGACCACCCCTCGCGCCGCTGTGCTGGTACATGTATAAGATAAGAGAGAAATTTTTATTACGAATGACAAAGACCCTCGTTGGGCCATGATGCCAAGATGATGATGATGATGATCAAGTAAAATAACTTGAAGACGAACCCCCTGACTCAGTGTTCTCCAACTCCTATTTACGCCTACCTGCCACCAAGCCAAAATTTTTAAGTTGACCACCGAGTCAAAATCCTTTTGTGCCCTTCCCGCCGAGTCAAAATGTTTCACAGCTGAGTCAAAAATCTAGTTGTTTTGTCCAACCAACTTGTGAAAAATTCGCATTTAGAGCAGAAAATTTCTTCCAAATTTGAAAAAAAACATGTCCAAGACCTTTTAAACCTCTGGAATGCAGCATAGTACATCTCCGTTCTCTTTTGTCAAATTTTCTGCAGTAAGCCCCTCCCCCGACTCCCCTTCACAATGAGACTAGCATTACACACTCGCAGTTCCTGCCTTGTGGCCCGTGTACCGCCGAGTCGAACCGTGAAAAGTTGGAGAACACTGACCGACTAGACAACATTAGCTGCAATACGACACGGTTCCTCTAACTACAAAACGAATTTCAGTTTCAAGACGTTTTCTATTTTATATCTGTGCCTCTCTCGTCTTCATTTTCTCTTTTTCTTCGTTCTATGTGCAGTACATATGACAAAGAATGACCGGCCCTTAGGGACATCTCAATAAATCTCAAATTCGCAGAGATTTCGTTTACAACGACCATCCCTTTCCACTGTCTTGCTACTTTCTCTGAAATCGCATTATGCAACTCAGCATCACCTCATCTGATCTCCTCATGGTTGAGTCATACGCAAATCCCACCAAGGCCAGCATCACTTGGGACCAAAAGATCGAAACAAGAGCATTAATTAACGATACCCCCTAATGTACCCATGGATAGCGGCGTTTTATTCAATTTGTCGGAGCAAATAGACTTGATCCTTCCCCGCTGCGGGTCGGATAACTTCCCCGGTGTTTTCTCAATCTTGTATGAAGATTTATCACCGGCAGAACCAACAGAAATAAATTGATCCAAAGGACACTTGCCAATAAATAATAACGAGGTGGGTCGATTCTTTGCCTGGTACGAATAAACGTTGGGGATTCTTCACGATACTCCGAGGTTGTTTTGCAGTACTTGTTTCCAAAGTTAAAGTTAAAGTTTCCATGTTCCACATTTCCATTGATGATTCAACGATATCTCACCTGATCGTTCGAGGCACAGGGACCTGACACGAGAAACCCTAACCCTAATTATCCACAATTAGGGTTTATAGGGTTAAACCCAGGTGAATAAAAACCCTAACCCTATGCCTAAAAGAGGGTATTTGTATTTTGTATTTCATCTTTCCGTCTTGGCCGAACTATAGCATTATTGGCGCTGGTAAGTACGGAGGAAGCCGTCACAAGCTACTCATGTTCCTCACTTGGATGGGGTCTTTTACTTGCCCTTGCAAAGACACAAGGTACAAGGCACCACGGCTTCCTGTCCCATGCGACGGACTGAAGAGCCGGGAATGAAATCCCATATAGCCCGGGCTGGATTCGAATCCGAACTCATGGACTTCACCTGATAGCCTGATAGCCTAGGCCGCTATCAGGCTATCGGTGAAGTCCAAGGAGTTATTCCTTGTGTCCCTGATATCCAACACAGAGCACAAAAAACGACACACAAAATGATAGTTAACCTAAAGTCGTCTCCGAATTTCGCAAACTTTCGACCCCAAGCGGGGTCTTCCTCAGGCACTTTCTAGTAGAGATCCCAGAAGTGAATCAACATGTCTTGGATCTCTACTAGAAAGTGCCTGAAGAAGACCCCGGTTGGAGTGGAAAATTTGCGAAATTTGGAGACGACTTTAGGTTTACTATCCTTGTGTCCCAGAGGTAGATAGCACGATGAAAGACTGGCACACGTCTTCAGATGCCATCAACTGCCAGACCTCGTTTACAGTCAACGAAAGTTAAGTTTTGTGTCTGGGAAACTGGCTTGCTAGACGTCAATTGATGTAAGTGAAGAACATTTCTCTCGCAAGTCTTGGCGGACCCACTCCTGAAGACGTGATCGCCGGCCAACGCCCATGTCTGATTCATTACCAACTGGAGTAGGTGAAGTCCATGAGTTCCAGCTCCATCAGTCCTAATTACCAAGTCTGAGTAACAGAAAACAGTAACTAATTCTCTTCTAGGCTGGTCGGTGGATAAAGAAACTATATCAAGTCGAGCTTTTCTTTCTTCCTCGTAAATCTGTCCTGATGTCATTAGCAGCTAATACTAATCGCCACCTTACTCGACACGGCAAATTATCAAGTCCACGAAAAAAATGTTTAAATACATCGGGTTCCTTTGATGTACGACACTGACGTGTAATGTTAGCACTGTCGTTAATATCCCGGAGGAGGAAGGCCGGAATGAAAGACAGATATACTTTTTAGGTCACCGGGGGAGCTACTGTCGTGGTCAGAGTCCGTTGTCCGTCGTCGTCGTCGTCCGTAAAGCCAGGCGCACATTGACGGCAAACCTCAATGCGGCAGGGGTGTTTTTAAAGTCGACTGATCCAACGCTACTTTAAAAACACCCCTTACCGCATTGAGATTTTCCGTCAATGTGCGCCAGGCGTTAGCAGGGCACCTTTCGTAACCGCTGGGGCTATTGACCTGAAACTTTGTACATATAGCCCTAGGTCAGGTGACCTATGTCACCAAGTTTCGGTCCGATTCGGTTCTTGGCTTGGCCACAAGGTGGCCAAAACGGAAAACGCAAAAGGTGCAATAACTCCTGAACTACTGGTTGGATCATCTCCAAATTTTTATCGTAGGTAATCTACAAGGATACACGACATATCTGACCGGTTTTTGATTTGACCCACTTTTCAAAGTCACAAAGGTCAAAGTTCAAAATTTTGCCATTCGGTGGAATGTTTCGTGGCTATGTGATCTAGAGTCTTCTAACTTGGTGTGACTATGTATCTAGGTCCCTTCTATGTGTTCAGCAATTATCGGCCCGATTCTATCTCAAACATGGCTGCCAGGCGGCCGTTTTGACAAATGGCTTTCAGCCCATGTCTCATAAATTACTGCAAATAGAATGTTTTGACCTTGAAATTGTATGTATCTACATGTAGGTACCATCTATGCGTACATCCAATTTTGACCCCTTTAGACTTCAAATATGGTGGCCAGTCGGCCATCTTGAAAACGACTTTAGCCATTGGGCCATATGAATAAAGACTAGTAAATGTTTTTACTTGGATTTTGGAGTACAAATGCACTACGCTATGCTGTACAAATCTGAAGTAAAAGCATTTGCTAGCTTTTATTCATATCACCCAAAATCTCATGAAGAACAGCAGCTAGAATGTTGTAACTTGGTATGAATATATGTATATGTAGATACCCTATATCTGTGCCAAATGTTAGCTTTATTGCACTTTAAATATGGCTGCCAATCGTCCATCTTGAAAAATGTATTTGGCTCGTATCATATGAACAACACCACAAAGGAAGTTGTAATCTGGTACGATGTTTCCCTGGAACACATCGACCTGACACCTGTTGTTCGTTCTTCTGTTATATTCACCCAGGTGAGCACATGGTCCATGGACCATTTCATTTATACCAGAAGTCGTTTTTTAACAGGAAAATATGGCCAGTATAGTGATGTCATCAGCTGCAATCCCTTCCTTTACGTCCGTCGCATGGGACGGTAATGAGTCGTGGTGCCCTTTCCTAAGTGGTTGTCAGTTGGTTTTGGAACCTCGGCCGGACCAGTCGCATTACTCTGGCTCTGCGTGGCACATTGTAGACACTACTACAGAATATGGTTAAACTTTGGATGGCTGTGAATTTGAACTCTACTGTTGGAATTTGTTGCGATGCCTTGCTGTGTGCTCGGCCTGTTGTAAAGCCTTGCTGTGTGCTCGGCCTTTTGTAAAGCCTTGCTGTGTGTATCGGCTAGTGAAAGCCTCGCTGTGTGCTTGGCTTGCTGAAAACCTTTCTGTATGTACTAGGCCAGAAAAGTTGTAAGCCTTGCTGTGTGCTCGGTCAGTTGATGTCTTGTTGTTTGCTCGGCCAGTAGAAAGCCTTGCTGTATGCTCGGTCAGTTGATGCCTTGCTGTGTGCTAGTCCAGAGGAAAGCCTTGCTGTGTGTTTGGCCAGTAAAGGGTGTAAGCCTTGCTGTCTGCTCGGTCAGTTGATGCCTTGCTAGGGCGCGGATTTTTTCCTGAATCTTTCAGCAAGCATTTTTGTTGCCGCGAATGGAACAGGGCGGGTCTCCCTGTCCCCGTCCAGTGGTTGGCGTTATAAAAACTGGTGCAGGTTATATAAGCAAATCGGATTTGGTTGCATCATCATGGATGGAATCCTGACGGTATTATGCCTAGGCCTATTTGGTTTATATTGGGATCATACATTGGCTGCATGGTATTCATAAAAGCAAGAATATATAAGTACCAAGAATGTACAACTCAGTAATCAATCAAAAGGGTGGGCATTAAGTTACTTTTTCTGATAATAGAGGGCGTACGGTAATTATAGGCCTTCTAATTAAATAACCAATGTTTAGATTTAAAGGTTGTTGACTGAATTGTATTATTTAGAATAACGTCAATATTCTTATGTAAAGTTACAGGCATATTACTGGCATACAATTTTTTTTTGGTTTTGGTGAAACCATGGATTTGTTGTTTAGGTCAGAGTGCCCGACCCAGAGATCAAGTATTCATCGTATCCGTGACGTCGTATCCAGGCCTACATGACGTTGACAACGTTGTGACGTTGCGTCTTTTTGCCCACCAGCTCCTTCAGCA